>JAPKLW010000331.1:305979-440058 GCA_026898455.1 Plectranthus barbatus
TACATTATTTGCATTACATTATCTATTACAATTTGTACATTATCTTTCATAATTTACCATATATTGCCTAGATAATGTAGTTAGCTTATCTAGATAATGCACCGCCAAATGAGTTCTGTAGGTAACATCTGAGGAGTGGTTAACATATGATTACAACTCTCTCTCTATATATATATATATATATAGGGGAGGGATCATGTAAAAAAAATCCCTATGTGAGAAAAAAGAATGAATCATGTCCATCAGATCTAAAAAAATCAATGGTTGATATTGAATCAAGCAACAACTAAAATGCAATCAAGCAACAACTAAAGCACAATCAAGCAACATTGCAATCAAGCAACGACCTGAATACAATCAAGCAATATCGTGAATGCAATCGAGCATCTTTTTCACTGGATCCGCTCTCTCTCTCTCTATATATATATATATAGTTGCGTTCATTTCTGAACTATATACCATAAATGAACAGTGACCATATATCTAATTATCCATTTTTTAATCAAATGGCTGTAATTTGGACACGTGGCATTTAATTATTATTTTTTAAATATCAAAAGGGCGTTTTAGGTAGAATGAAAATTAGAATATTTAGTATGTAATTTTAGTTTTGTAATATCCTATTTTCATGCAATCTATAAAAGATATCATATCTTTTTTTTTAAATATTTTCCTCGTAAGTCACTTTAATTATCAACTCTAGTAAGTCACGTTCATTCTCAAAGAACACCCAATCCATCAAGTGAGAGAGCTCTCCCGCCGCCGCCTCAGCAGAAATCGCAGCGGCATAGCCATAGAAGGCGGCGTGTTCGTTCTAGCCTTCCCATCACCGTATTCATAGTGGTGGCGCTTTTTTAACTTGCCGCCGGACAAGACAGCGCTCCTTCGCCTGCGCCGGTTCCTTCCAGCGATGGTGAGTTTCTTTCCCCAGTTGCATTTTCGTCTTGATTCCTTTTTTTTTTTAAAGTTTCATTCAGAATATTTATTGGAAAAATGGTTGGAACTTTGTGATTTGGTAATGCCAGGCACTGCGATTGATAAAGGGATTGCATATGGCCTCTTACATGTGGTACTCGTGATTACTTATTTAATCTACTAAATTGGACGAGTTATTTTTTTTAAATAGATTGGTGGTATAGTAAAATTTATTCAATTCTTTATACGCCATTGGGATGTTTTGAAGTTTGCAGGAAATCTTGGAATTGGTGTGTTGCTCAAATTTGTGCCATTCATTAAATGAATGTCATGAACTCGCACAAATTAGCATGAACTCACTTATTTTCCTTATAATTGGGAAAGAACTCAATACATTTGAGCATGAACTCGCACATAATAGCATGAACTCGGACATATGATTTTGGGCATGAACTCGCACATGCTATTGGTCATGAACTCACTGATTATGGCATGATCTCATTAAATTGGGCATGAAATCGCACAGTATCTGCTCAATCTGGCATGAAGTTGGGCATGAAGTTGATACAAATGGGTTTTAATTTGTTTCTCGTAAAATTGGGAGGGCATTCGGCTCAACTTTTAGGGATCTCACATCAATCTGACATTTGCATATGAATTTCTTTGCCAATTTTGGTTTCAGTTGAACAAATTTGTACCTTTTTTTACTATAGTGAAGAAACAACACATGCATGCAAAAATATTAATTTGTACTAGACAATGTTGCGTGCAAAAATATGAATAATAAGAGTTCAAATCGGACTTCATTATTTCACGTGAATGTGTACATTGGTCAAATATTGCCTTCAAAGACGCTCAAATTATTAAATTAAGACTATTCAATCATACTATACACCACAGAAACCAATTTGGACTCTTTTTATAGAATCAAACAATAATTCTCTCATGCAATACTCTGAATCCATAGAATCAAACGCTCGTTCTCTAAAACTTTCTCTCAGAATTGAAAGATAGATGGAAAATTATCGATCTATCATTGTTCGTTACAATGGTTAATGAGATAATAAAAACAACTACATCGGCAGGGATGAACGAGTTGTTTTGATACTCTCTCATGATATCACGATAGAAGAATTGTGGAGAAATGTTCAATACATTCTCGATTCTCATACCATGGTGGGTTCTTCTCTATATTATCTTAATGAAACAAGAAGTGGGTGGAGCGTTCCTTCGGTGCTAGCTATGGATATGCACCTTCAACAACTTTGTAACATGTTGTGGAAGCCGAAAATTTATTCGATGCAGCTGCTGGAAGCTCTCGGCGACTCCATACAGGCCATGCATGTCATTGTTGAGCCCACAACTGCACAACCCTTATAGTCCAACACCAGAAGAACTACATCGTTTTACATCCTCAATGATGTTTGAAGAAGGCGGCAGCAGAACTCGAAGTTCCCCAATTCCCAATTTAAATCAAACTGCATCTAATGACGATGATGATGATGCACCACTTGTTGGTCCCAGATCAGAGTATGTATGATGTGCAGCGGAAGTATAACGATAGTTATTCACACTCTTAATACGCAGAAAGTTCAGTTTCAACTTAACTCAGTTTTTAAGTTACAGTTTTAAAAATGACAGTTTTAATTAGCCAGCAGGTTAGGTTACCAATTTACAATTTTGAGCTGTCAACATTTATACACTTCAACACTTTTGGACAAGTGTTGAAGGTTTCAAAATACAATTGAAAATTATATGATGCGTGAAGTAAGTAAAACTGTAAATGATGCAGGATACTTATAGTGGTTCGGAGCCTTAAGTCCTACGTCCACTCTTCGGAAATTGATCCGGTAATTCACTAAGAAATGAAGATACAATCCTCACGATCTATAGCCAAATGCTGTAGAGACCACCGTCCACAATAGAATGGATCACTCGCCCAGGCTGTTGTTCTTCACTCCTTCTTCAGTTCCTTGAAGTCAGGTACCACCTCGAAGTCTCCTCAGAACTGGTAGTCGTCGGAAATGGATTGAGGACAAACTTCCCTTGTCCTTCTCCGGTGGGTGGATGGTTTAGTTCTTCCCAGAACGTATGCTGGTTGACACTTGCCCGTGATATCCTTCTTTTCCTTAGAAAATCAGGCTGCTGTGTTCTCACTTGAAAAGTAAGAACACCAAGAAAAAAGATTAAGTCGAAGGACTTAATCCTCGTGTACACAAGGTTACACGGAGAATCTCGGAAAATTCCTTAGGCAATAATGCCTCATGTTGAATAAATGATCCACGGAAATAATTCCGTTCGGTTGAGAGCTTTCAATGTGTTAGAGTTTTAAATTCGGCAGAGTGACGACTTTATTTGATTTCAAATCTTTTGTTGTCTCTGATCTTCCTGCTATTTATAGTTGGAAATATGAAAATAGCCGCTAGAGACATTTCGAAGGATGTCCAATCAGTGTCCATCATTCTCTGTAAAGTAGACCCGCTCCTCAACCTTTTTTGAAACACTGCAATGCTTTTTGCAAGGCAGTTCGTACTTGATGTGTTAGACGCCGAACAACATTGTACGCCAGTTGTATCTAAGTGTTTTTTCGTCTTTCATCATTAGCATCTTTAATGTTATTTTATGACTGTTCGGCATCTTGCTAATCACGTATTCCTTTGACGTGAAACTGTCCTGATCTGAAACAGTGAACGCCTCTTGACAATTTCTTTATGAAAATTGTGTCCATAGTTTTCTTTGATATGCAATCCTTGACAGTTGAAATACTGTCTGCACAGTTTTGCACGTCTGTTACTCTGCTCAGTTTTTCTCGTCCTTTATCCTTGAGAGTTTTCTCGTCTGGAAAGCTTCTTCCCCAAAAACTGTTTCACAATTTTTGACAGTCCTTTTCTCCTAGATTATTACAACTCTATCATTCTATACAAGGATTAATGAGGTAATAACTCTAAGGCCTAGACTTTGGTAAATAGTTTGACACATCAAAACATCAATATTAAAGGTGAGATTTCTACGTCAACACCTAACAATTTTCCCCTTTTTGATGTTGTCAAAACCATACCTCGACGTCTATCTAAGTCGGCAAGAAGATGCAGTTGATCTAAGTTTACAAGGTTTGTCTATCTAACACAACTTAGAACTATGGTTCTTCTACACTCGACCTAATCTAATTGATCTTCCCCCTGACTGCGAGAGAACATTCTCGATTAATATAAATAAAATTTGAGTGTTAAGAGAAGGGGTTGCTGATCACACTGGAATATGTTAATTCAGCCAGTCAAGAATCATGGTAAGAGACAATGAGTAGTTGTCTTCAAACCAACAATTTTTCACTTTTCACTATATATGTTCGATTACAAGTACATGAAAAGTTTTAAAACCGCGGTAACAAAAGAAGACACAAAAAATAATTCAAATTAGTAGAGCTACTTCTTTTGCTTGTCTTGATCCTTGTCCTTCTCCTTTTCTTGATTTGAGGGATTTGCATTCTTTGACTTTGAGGAGGTTGCGGCAGAAGTGGAGGATCCAGCTTGCGCCTTAAGAGTTGTGGCCACTTCAATGAAAAGTTTAAACTCTTGCTCTCTAGAAGCCCTAATTGCTTCTAATTCCATTCTTATCTCTTCAAACCGCAATCTTTGTTCCTCTTCTCGCCTTCTCTACTCCTCTTCTCGCCTCTATATCATTTTCAACTGCAGCTTCATGGTTTCATCTCTTCTTTCTTCCCCCTTTTTGGCAAAATAAAAAATAGTAAGGATCCGCTGATCCATCTCCTGTCTCAAAACATCAAGGGGTAGGTGAGGTGCAGCCACAGAGATGCGGTCGGGAGACATTGTTCCTTCAAATGCAGCCAGTGCTCTCGAGTCTCCGCCAGTTTGACTATAAGATGTAGCAGTAGATGGCTCTGGTTGATGGTGAGCTCAGTTGTTTGCTTCCTCTTTATCTTTTTGCTTTGCTACTGCTGCTGCTGCATTTCTTGCCTTTTCGGCAGCGTCCTCCTCTTCTTTTCTAATGGCTTTAGCAGCTGCTGCTTCTTCCTCTTTTCTTCTCAGTTCAGCTGCTTCTTCTTCTATTTGCTTTCTCTTAAGATCAGCAGCTTCCTCTTCTTCTCGTTTCTTTTGTTCTGCCTCAATTCTCTTTTGCTCAGCTTCGCGGTTTAATATTTGAAAATCTTCTTCTTCCTTGCGAATCCTTTGATCTTTCGTGACAGAATATTCTTCGGCAGTTTTGATTCAGAATAACCGCTGAAAATGCTTTTGGGAAAAAATTTTGATTGCCGTTGACGAACAAGCTCGACAGCTTTCTTGGCAGTTTCTGCAAGAGATATTGCTTGAGAGAGTATGATCGCTTGAGCCAAAGTCTCTTCCTCTTCTTTCCTGAGCCTCTCTTCCTCTTCTTTTCTCAATGTCTCAAGCTCCATTTCTTCTTCCTTTTCTCTTCTCAGTCTCTAAAGCTCCTTTGCTTTTTCATCCTCAAGCTCTAAAAGATCCATTTGGATCTCATCTGTCTTTGTATTGAGCCAAATTTGAAGATTTTGTACCTTCACAAGAGTAGTATGATTCTTATCAATTCTGCGAAGAATGAACTCGAGATATGTTTTATCTACTGCTTATGTCGCAGTTTTTGAAAGGCACAATATATTAGCAATAATTTCTTGCAATAGCTATTGCTTGACAGTTCGTTTAACTGGCACATCAACAGTTTTCTGGATTTGCTCTTCTTGCACATCAATAGATTTCTGAGGAGGTGCATTTTGATTAGCAACAACTGTCATCGGCAGATCTTGGTTGACAATTTTCTGGACCGGCAGTTCTGAAACTGTTCCCACTGTCTCTAAGACCGTCTGGGTAATCTTCATGACTGTTTCAGGTGTGGCCTGGTGATCTTTGATAATTGAGCTTCCAGAAGATGTTGAAGGAGTGAAAGGTTGTCGTGGAGGAGAATCCTTTTCTGAAGGAGTTGGGCTTTGAAGATCCACAATAAGCACTATCCCATGGATTACCTTCAAGTGCTTCATTCTACTTGCCCTATCTACTCCTTTTCCTTTCTTCTTCCAAGATACTCGTAAGTACCAAACTCCTTCTCTTTTTCGTCTTCCTCGAAGCAGCTTCTTCATGTACATGCTTCTCTTTAGTAGGCTATGAGCTGAACTCATTAACAATAACAACTTCCGAATTAACACCGTCCTCCCGTTGATTTCCATTCCTATCATTATTATCATCACCTCCACCATTGTCTGAAGGGATTCGTGAACTGAATCACGAAGTCCGTTTGCCAAGGATCGTTAATTGGAATATAAAGAATAAATTGCTATGCCTATGACCAATCATAGCATGCTCGTATATTATTATGCATAAGAAGGTTTATGCGGAATACCTGGATCGATGAACTCTGAAGAACGCGTGCGCGGAGATGCCCTTTGATCTTTCCCACGCACAAAGATTTAATTTCCTAACAGATTGAGGAAATAAATCTATGAAAATAATAATAATATTTTTGAAAATAAGGAGAGAGAGAAGAAGAAAAATCCTCCTGATTCGATATTCTGATCTGTATCCCAACTCGATCTGAAAATCTGGTGAAGATTCTCTATCATATCCCTTGCCCGGTTGAGAAGCAGAATTTCCTCCTCGTTCTCAGATCTTAGTCGATCACCACAGCTCCCAAAACCTGGTTTGCTGTGTGCAACTTATGATCTTGTGGTGTGTAGAGATCTGAGGAACTGAGGCCTATTTATAGGATATTACTGGACTCCTATTGGGCTTGAGTTTCATGGGCCAGACCTGGGACCAAAATGCAAATACCAAATAAGGCCTATCAATTAATTAATTCCCATATTCTACCCAGAATATAATTAATTAATTAATATTGATTCATTCCACCAGAGAATCAATACTGTCCTACCTATTTGCTACCACGTTTTGAGGTACGGGTTGCATGGGCTCGGTATATCCCCACATTTAAGGTTACAGACATTCGTTAATTAATTGAAGCTCTGACAAGCTATTTAATTAATTAACATCTTATATTCCTGAATCAATCCACTCAAACCTTTTTCACTTATGCTTGAACTTAATCAGCCTGCAGGACTTAGCATAACAAACCTATTGAGCTGTTCAGGGAATGTCACCATCCTATACTGGATGTGGTTACCTAGTTCCAGTACCAGACAGTCATATATTAACTGCTATTACCCAAGATACAGATATACAAGCTCAACTAGAACCTTTCACTGCAACTCAAAGTAATACACAATCTGCATATACTTCTGTACCTTCATTTAGGCTTAGGATCTCGTCAAGCCATAGAGATCTAGATTCTTTTAATGTCAGATAAAAGAATCGATCTCGACTTAGGTCCTTATCAATGTGTGCCCCACACCAGCATACCAAGCCATCCAAGATAAGATGCTTATTACTGCGTATGCTGCAACCTACACCGACAATTTATCCTGGAACTGTCTCAGCTGTGATAACTGTTTATATCTCGCTAGGTCAAACGATCCATACGATCTTCCGTGATCTTCTACACACCGTATGATCTCCCTATCGACGAGATAAGAGGATAATTGCGTTTGCGACACACGTTTGTTAATTCAGACATGAGATAAACATACAACATTTATGATTCCCAGTATATTAACCAATTGACCTTGTACATAATATACCAATCATAGTGCTTTCAGTATATAAATCCATCAATCTCCCACTTATACTCAAAGCATTATACTGGTGCTTTCCTGAGTATAACGCGTCTAAACTAATATAGCTATTACATCAAACATTCTACGTGGATAGCTTTGCCCTCAGCCCAAGGTTACGTACATGCATCTCGTAGACCTTCTGAGGCAGAGCCTTTGTGAATGGATCCGCTAGATTATTTCTTGTATCAATCTTCTCTACTAGAACATCACCCCTTGCTACGATTTCTCGTATAATATGGTACTTCCTTTAATGTGTTTTGTTGCTCTGTGAGTTCGTGGTTCCTTTGAATTAGCCACAGCTCCCGAATTATCACAGTATATCGTGATTGACTTGGGCAGCTTAGGAATCACGTCCAACTCCAGAAGGAAGTTTCGAAACCATACCGCTTCTTTCAAAGTTTCAGAAGCTGCCACATACTCTGCTTCCATGTTGGAGTCCGCAATGCACTTCTACTTTGCACTCCTCCATGATATGGCCCCACCTCCCAATGTAAACACATAGCCAGAGGTGGACTTCTTTTTGTCTCGGTCTGCCTGGAAATCCGAATCAGTATAACCCACAGGGCACAACTCCTCACACTGATAGACGAGACAATAGTCTCTAGTCCTTTTCAGGTATTTGAGTATGTGCTTTACCGTGGTCCAATGCGCCTGTCCAGGGTTAGACTGGTATCTCGCTACCATGCCTACAGCAAAGCAGATATCTGGCCTCGTACATAGCATTGCATACATGAGGCTCCCCACGGCCGATGCATACGGCACATTCCTCATTTCATCTTTCTCCCTTTGTGTCACCGGACACTGATCCTTGGAAAGATATATGCCATGTCTGAAGGGTAACAAACCTTTCTTGGCAGTTTGCATGCTGAAACGGGCAATCATAGTATCCACATATGATCCTTGAGACAATGTCAGCATCCTCTTATTGCGCTCCCGCAATACTTTTACCCCTAGGATGTATCCTGTCTCCCCAAGGTCCTTCATATGAAACTGCTCGGATAACCACCCCTTTATGCCCGACAATACTTCCACATTGTCGCCAAATAGGAGAATATCATCTACATAAAGTGCAAGGAATACCACGCTTCCGCTGACACATAGACGATACACGCAACTCTCGTTTGAGCATTGTGAAAATCCATAGGATTTAATCACTTCATCAAAACGCAGATTCCATGACCGTGAAGCTTGTTTAAGTCCATACAGCGACTTCCTTAGCTTCCAGACCAAATGTTCTTTGCCCTTCTGCACATAACCTTCTGGCTGTTGCATATAGGTGTCCCTACCTTCTTCAAGGTACCCGTTTAGAAATGCGGTTTTGACATCCATCTGCCAGATTTCTAGGTCCTTATGTGCTGCTATGGCTAGGAGTATACGAATGGATTTAAGCATGGCTACCGGTGAGAAGGTCTCGTCATAGTCTACACCTTCTTTCTGACTATAACCCTTCGCCACCAGCCTTGCTTTGAAAGCTGTAATTTCACCATTCACTCCTTTCTTTCTTTTGTATACCCATTTGCACCCTATGGCTCGACAGCCATCTGGCAAATCAGTTTTCTGGTATACATCCATAGCCGTAATGGATTCTATTTCAGAATCCATGGCGATCAGCCATTTGTCTGCATCTTTATCAGATACCGCCTCGTCATATGTCCAGGGATCGGTATCATCCAGTCCATTTTCTGGGATCAAGTCCGAAGACTCTCCCACGAACATGTACCTTTCGGGTTGGTGGACAACCCTCCCACTGCGACTAGGCATTTGAACCGTGTCAGTAGTTGGCACAGTATGCGTTGGTCCCATACCTTGCATTAGTGGCAGTGTTGGTATAGCCTCACCTGTTGTAGGTGGATTTACCATTACATTGGGCTTTCCTGATGGAATTGTTTCTTTGTCCTCAAGCTCGTGGAGGACAATTTCACTCTTGGATCTGTGGTTTCTTACATATTCGTCCTCTAAGAATCTCGCGTTGGTACTGACAAAGACTTTCTGATTCTCAGGACAGTAGAAGTAACCACCTTTCGTTTGCCTGGGATATCCTACAAATAACATCAGCTTACACCTACTTTCTAACTTATCAGGTTCCTTTGTCAGCACATATGCTGGACAACCCCAAACCCTCACTCTGTTCAAACTTGGCTTTCACCCATACCAGAGTTCCAGAGGTGTTTTAGGAACTGATTTAGAAGGTACCAGGTTAAGCAAATAGGCCGCTGTCTCCAAGGCATATCCCCAAAACGAAATCGGCAAGCTTGCATAACTCATCATCGACCTGACCATTTCCAAGAGAGTCCTATTTTTTCTTTCCGCTACACCATTTTGTTGAGGGGTTCCTGGTGCAGTCCACTGGGATGTAATCCCGTTATCTGACAAGTACTGCAAGAACTCGTTACTGAGGTATTCTCCACCACGATCTGATCGTAGTGTCTTGATAGTCTTACCTAGCTTCTTTTCTACCTCAGTCCTAAATTCTTTGAATTTCTCAAAGCATTCAGACTTATGGCGAAGCAAATAGACATATCCGAATCTTGAGTAATCATCAATGAAAGTGTCGAAATACTCATAACCTCCACGAGCTTGCGTGGACATTGGTCCACATAAGTCAGTGTGGATCAGTTCCAACACATTCTCTGCTCGAGACTGACTTGCTTTAAAAGGCCTGGTCATCATCTTTCCTTCTATACAGGACTCACAGATTTGATGCGGTACCACTTGGAAAGAATCCAAGAGCCCATCGCATGCGAATCTTTTAATCCTCTTTAGATTGATGTGACCTAGTCTCAAGTGCTAGAGATATGTTTGATCCTCATCGGAAGAAAACTTTCTCTTTAAATGCTTATTATTATTGGATGAGTTTGCAACATTCACGGAAGATTTATGCATACAATCAATGATATAGAGAGAGTCAATCAGTTTGCCATGACAGATAACACCGTTATTACCAATGATCGAAACTCCACTATCAAAAATAACTGAATATCCATCACAAAATAACTTGGAAACTGAAATTAAGTTCCGCCGAAAAACCGGCACATATAAAACATCTCTCAAAATCAAAACATTGTTTTCAAAGCATAAAGTAAAATCTCTAATGGCTACTGCTGAGACTCGCTCTCCGCTGCCCATTGAGATGGTAATCTCGTCATGCTTCAGCTGCCTTGTCGGCCTGAACCCCTGCAAAGTATAACAAACATGGTCAGTAGCTCCAGTATCCACTACCCAAGAATGGGTAGAAACCGATGCTAAATATGTTTACGTTATAAATGCACATGACGCACCTTGTCCAGTCTTCCTGACTTGACAATCTTTCTTCCAGTGACCAGCCTTGCCACACCTGAAACACTTGTCTCTTTTAGCAGGCACGCCCGGTGTCCTTCTTGACTTTCTACCAGAAGTTGTACCTTTGGCTTTCTTCTTAAACATTCCTTTGCGCCTCTTGCCAACCAGCGCAACAGGACGATTGCTAGAAGTAGCCAAAGCAACTTTTTCTGGCTGCATGACTGATTTCGCTGCCATCAAGTCATTGAGTAGCTCGTTAAGAGTGTACTCTTTCTTGTTCATGACAGCATTCAGTCTAAAGTTCTCATAGGACTTTGGCAGAGAGTTGAGGATGATATCAACCTGCGCTTCCGCATCGATACCGCCTCCGTGCAGCGTGTGCTCATCCATAAGATGAGTCATGCCGACCACGTGGTCTCTGACCGAGCTACCTTCTGCCATTTTCTTTCCCACGATTTCCCTCATGAGATTGAATCTGACTGCTCGGTCTGATTCACCATAGGTCGCTTTGAGGTTGTCCATTATGTCACTAGCATTATCATATGAATGATGCTGCTGTGCAAGTACCTTGGACATAGTAGTCATCATATAGCATTTCACTATATTGTTTGACTTGAGCCACTTGTTATAGTAGCTCCTTTCCTCATCAGTCGACGCATTAGTAAGATCAGCCGGACGAGGCTTATCGAGGACAAACTTGTGCTCCTCTGCGACAAGGATGTAATCCAAGTTGCGTTTCCATTCTTGGAAATTGGGACCGGTTAATTGGTTTTGTGCTAAGATATTGATTACATTCGGTAAAGACATGTCTGAAAACAATAAATTAAAAATAGAAATTAAAACATAGTCGCAAACTATTGAAACAATTAAATATTGAAACCTTATGATAAAGCAATATTAATGTTTCCTCCAATTTGCCTAAGTATTACTATTGCAAGCCACACATGTGGATGTTTACAACAAAACACTTAACCAGACTGCATCTTTCAATTCCTGTCCTTTAATTCCAATCCATGCCCGGGTTCCTTAGACAAATGGAATTAATAATTGGAGACTAACTTAAGACCATATTATCCTACTGAGCAGGGACATCACAAATGAGTTATACTCTGGATAACATCTAAGCTAGCTTACCACCAAAGCCAACCCTCCCATATAAGGATCTATTAGAACACACCCGATCCCTATAATAAGGTTGTGTCATTTAATTCAATCCCTAGAGAACTTATGAAAATTCAATACACAAGCTACACATGTAGACGTTTACGCATGAGCTCCCACTTCTCACATGAATAAAATGTTTGTTTTAAGAAATCCTATCTATTAGAACTTATGAATAATAAATTAAGTAAGCTACACATGTAGACGTTTACCTAATAAATTACCCACTTCCAATAAAGGATCGCTTTGTGGAGGTCTTACTAAATTATGAGCTTAGTAATTTTTTAGTTCATAAGGTTCAATTGCACAAATTATTTTATGTAGCCATAATTATAACATTGCTAAAATTCTATCACGCAAGGCATGAACCCCGAATTTATAGTTATAATTAATTACATAAAATAAATCACATAGCATGCTTTAAAGCTGTAAATAAAAGAAGTAAACGTGCTCCTATTATCTACAACATGCTTGTATGCTGCGCAATTAAATTAAACACGTATATCATGCGAAAACAAATAATAAAGCAAATAAAAAATGTCTTCGTGGCCCCATGATACGAAATAAAGATTAATTCTAACTATTACAAGTTGGAATTAATAATACAGATCTTCGACTGGGCTCCCACTACTTGGATTGATATCTGAATTCATTTTCCGAATTTGGGCCTCCAAGATTTGATTTATCGGAAAATTGGACAACTGGGCTAGTTAACCAAATCGCAGACCTAGGCACACATTGCAAGCCCAATAGTCCACGAGAACTTAGCCCGACGAGCTACCACCGGCGAACCACCGGCACCGGCGACTCGCCGCCGCCGTGAGGGCTCTCGTAGTCGCGCAACAGCCATGTACGTACGTGCATGGTTGTAGCCCGCGATCCGCCTCCTCCGGCCGTTGCCCGTTTTGCATGACGCCGCCCCAGCTTGCCCTGACCGTCGCCCGAACCGCCGTTCACTCTTCTTCTCCACCGTCGGCCTCCGTGACTCACCTTTTTGATCTTCTGATCTGTATCCCAACTCCATCTGAAAATCTAGTGAAGATTCTCTATCAGATCCCTTGCCCGGTTGAGAAGCAGAATTTCCTCCTCGTTCTCAGATCTTAGTCAATCACCACAGCTCTCAAAACCTGGTTTGCTGTGTGCAACTTATGATCTTGTGGTGTGTAGAGATCTGAGGAACTGAGGCCTATTTATAGGAAATTACTGGACTCCTATTGGGCTTGAGTTTCATGGGCCAGACTAGGGACCAAAATGCAAATAGCAAATAAGGCCTATCAATTAATTAATTCCCTTATTCAACCCAGAATATAATTAATTAATTAATATTGATTCATTCTACCAGAGAATCAATACTGTCCTACCTATTTGCTACCACGTTTTGAGGTACGGGTTGCATGGGCTCGGTATATCCCCACATTTAAGGTTACAGACATTCGTTAATTAATTTAAGCTCTGACAAGCTATTTAATTAATTAACATCTTATATTCCTGAATCAATCCACTCAAACCTTTTTCACTTATGCTTGAACTTAATCAGCCTGCAGGACTTAGTATAACGAACCTTTTGAGCTATTCAGGGAATGTCACCATCCTATACTGGATGTGGTTACCTAGTTCCAGTACCAGACAGTCATATACAAACTGCTATTACCCAAGATACAGATATACAAGCTCAACTAGAGCCTTTCACTACAACTCAAAGTAATACACAATCTGCATATACTTCTGTACCTTCATTTAGGCTTAGGATCTCGTCAAGCCATAGAGATCTAGATTCTTTTAATGTCAGATAAAAGAATCGATCTCGACTTAGGTCCTTATCAATGTGTGCCCCACACCAGCATACCAAGCCATCCAAGATAAGATGCTTATTACTGCGTATGCTGCAGCCTACACGGACAGTTTATCCTGGAACTGTCTTAGCTGTGATAACTGTTTATATCTCGCTGGGTCAAACGATCCATACGATCTTTCGTGATCTTCTACACACCATATGATCTCCCTATCGACGAGATAAGAGGATAATTGTGTTTGCGACACACGTTTTTTAATTCAGACAGGAGATGAACATACAACATTTATGATTCCCAGTATATTAACCAATCGACCTTGTACATAATATACCAATCATAATGCTTTCAGTATATAAATCCATCATTGTCATCATCATCTCCTTCTTCTTTTCCGTAAAGCTTATCATTCTGAGGTAGAAAATCAGTTGAGACCAGGTATTCCCATTCTTCCCTATGACCTATTAGTTTCTCTATCAGGTAACTGATTTTTAGCCCAAAACCAAGACCGGACTTGAATTTGTTGGTTTCCCGAATGGTCTCATTCTTTCTAGCATGTTCAAGAATACGACTACAAATAAATTCAGCCCAGTTCCCTCCTAGGCCATCAACCAATACCATCATAACAACGTACTTGGGTTGACTTAGTTCCGAGAAGGATCCTGCACCGCAGTAGATCATTCTACACGCTACTCACTTAGAGTCTTGTTGAAAACCTTTGTCGGTAGATGAAACTTGTCTTTATGCTATGGCTTCTTCCAGACCTTCCAACGCCTCTGCCGTGCCCCATCATCACTCTTTAGGTAACTGGCGATGTGTTCACCAGTGTCGGGTAGATGGAAAAAATTTGCAATAGTATTGGCATTGATAAGCATCGAAACTTTGTTGACCCCTGTTCTGAAGGGTTTTCCGCCTTTGTCGACAATGGCATTCTCATAAAATTCAATGATGCGGTGAGGCTCGAACTTGTGAGTGTGTAAATCCAGAAACTGTATCAGCTTTTCTTTGTGTAGCTTGTAATAAAACTTCTTATCGGAACATAGATAATCAATTTCCTTCAGATTCAGAATCTTCTCCTTAAAAACTTCACTTATTCGGATATCCTTGTTAGAGAGGTCGACGGCATCGATTGCATCGTTTGATCGACGCTTTAATTCCTTCTGAGAGATTTCCTTGGCTGTTGCATTTTTCCTTAAATTTCCTGATGCGCTCGGACCTTCGCCGGATGAAATCTTCCTCTTGCCCATGATATCTCAAATAATGTGGATGGTATAAAGTTTCAAGATTAGGGGCACTTCGATTTTTAGAAAGAGGGTTGCAAAAATAAAATGAGGATGATGAGTGATCGCTAAGGGTTTAATCGAGGTTTTGACCCTGTGAGATCCACGGCTGAGATGATCTATCACTTTATGTGATATTCGGCTGTGATGAGGGCTGACGTAAGGATGTCTTTTCCTATTCTGCCATGGCGTGTGCGTAGTGCGTGAATGTGGTGACGTTTCTCCTCCTAATACGCCATGACACCGCTCTTCATGAAGTGTTTCTTCCAGTCGATTGCTTCTTAAAATTTCAAATCCCGCTTTTGAGAATATTGACAATTTCTTTCTGAACCTCTCTTGGTAAACTGTTGGGTCAGTTTCCAACTGTTAAAAAGAAAACTGATGATTCATCAAAACTGCTAGGACAATTTTTGTTTCGCTTAGTTTCGCACATCCTTATACAGGATTCTGTGGGGCCGTACTATTGAACCATGACCTTTCATTGATTTCTTTACTCATCATTCTTCAGTCTGCTCGTCCACGTGTCCATGAGCAATTGATTCATGCACTTGTCAGGCATTCAATACTGACGTCTCAAATATTGAACCTATTTTTGGATCATCGTGTCGACATTTATGAATCGTCGCATGCGATGGATCATGCTTGAAATGTTGTCTATAAATTGCTTCTCCTTGTGAATAAGGAAATGCACAATACTCATTCTTTACTTAATATCCCAAAAATAGCTTCTCTCTGATAAAAATAGCTATCCCTGCTGATATCGAGGTAATGCGAGGCAAGATCTTGAACTCGACTAGGTTGATAGTGCAGCACTTGGGGAATTTTTCTCTTTATACTTTTGTGATGAGAAGTTTGAGATCAAATAACCTTGAGTCCTTCGTAACCCGAAAGCCTTCTTCCTTTCATGAAGACATGCTGAAGGTTATTGTTGACGAGTGCTATGTAGCAGAAGGTCATGAGATTCATGCCAACCTTCATGGTTATGAGATCTGCTGGTCTTCGGAGTCTTTTTTCCCTCAGTTTTGGACTTCCATATGGTGGAACCCCCGTGATGGACTATCTGAAGGAGGAGACAACTCTAGAGTAGTATGCTTGGCAGATTTGGAGGGATACCACTACAGTCTTCCTTCCAACAGCTTCGTCCAGGTACTTGGCTCCTAGATATCGCGTGATTTATGATATCATTAATCAGATGGTTGATGGGAACTCTTCATGGGTTGCGAACTTCTCCCCGCCAGTGTGGAAGGCAATGATGGCCTTTGTCGATGAATCGAACATCGACTGGGCTTCCTTCGTCTTCGATTAAGTGAGATACGCATTCGAGAATCTACCAGCTATCCCTGTTCCTTATGGGATGCAACTGAGCTCTCTTCTTGAGCATCAGATTCCGGAGTTCACTCGAGGTCGCTGGTCCAACATTGAAGATTCTGACTTCTATCCGCCACGGTGTTCTCCCATTGCCTGATCTCCTCCGACCTCTGTTCAAGCTTTCATCATGTAATCTTTTTTCGTTTCTGTAGATTTGGGGTGAACTGTTCTCCTTTTTTGAGATTTTGTAAACTGTACGACTTATCAGTTAATGAAATCTCTTTTTCTTTTCCAATCATTCGAAATCATAGTTTCTATCGTGAGAAAAACTGTCTGAACTGTACACGTTACTCTGAGTATCTAGCATCGGTTTTGATTCTTTCCTTAGGATTTCATGCTAAGTCTGGGAACCGTACACCTATGGTCTGACCGTTCACAGACTCTGATCCCTTAGCCTTCAGACCTCTTGGCCACACGTCCGGTCATGGATGGCTAGTCGTAGTTGTTGGGCATTGAATGGTGACTTATCGACTTCGGACTTCGAGTCATGAGGAGTCGTGTCTCATAAAGATGGCATGATATCTTTTTGGAACGCCGCTTAAGATTGTCCACAAATACCCTTCGTTGGCAAACATTAGTACATCACCCATCAAAATAGTCTTGTGCTGAGAATAGGTTTGAGATCATTTCAGGGCAGATATAACTTCTACTCCTTCTCCTACCGTTTTCATTGTACCAGATGTCGTAGCAGAGATAGGAAGAATCTCCGTCCAAAGAAACAAAATTCTAGATAGGATAGGAGTTCAAGCGCATCATTGGAGAACTCCATGCATTTATCAAGGGTTGATAGGTAACCTAAGGGCTAATGGACTGGCACGATTTGTCACCATCGAGCCTCATTCCTTCCATGAAGAATTACTTAGGAGTTTGCCTATTATTCCATAGTTTCTGAAGATGAGATTTTCTGCAATCTTAATGGAAGGGAATTCCACTGGTCTGCTGACTATTTTCCAACAGGGTTTGGGCTACTTCGTCATGGCAAAAGAACTCCTGTCATGCAATATCGAAGTGAAGAGACTGCACCTCAGTGGTCAGTTTGGCAAGATTGGAGAGCAGGGAATATCAGCTTCCATCCGAATGCGCCATGTGGATACCTCAGGCCAATCTACAAGTTGTCATTCGACGTTATTATCCAAATGGTGGTCTGCAATCCCCTCCAGGAAACTAACTTCACACCACTAGTCTGGAAGGCTATGATGGCGTCTGAGGAGCAAGGTGAGGTTGAATGGGTAGGGTTCATCTTTGATCGTTTGAAGAGGGCTCTTCAAAATCTGCCGGAAGTCACTGTTTCTTATGGCATGCAACTGAGATGGCTCCTTGAGAGGAGGATCCCTTATCTCAGAGGCGGTCCTTAAAATCTGGTTGGATCTGATTACTACCCCTCTCGTCCAATCAACTGGGCACTCATCCCTTGATTTCTAAACAATCTTTACTGAATTTGTACAAAAAAAAAATCTTTTGTTGGTATTGTCTAGATGTAAAGGTGACATGTCCCCTCATTTTCATTTTAATGAATGAACTCCTTTGCTTTATCTTCAACGTTGAATAAACTGTCTCAAGAATAGTGTTTATGAATTAAATAATAAACCATACTGTTATGCATCGAATCAGCTTTCATCTCCTTCTCTTGAGATTTCATCAAACTCTAGAAGACCTAGTTCGATGCATAGCTCTTTAAATCGAGCCTCAGGTAACGGTTTGGTGAAGATGTCCGCTAACTGGTCCTTAGTTCTAATATATTCTACCTTAGATATCCTCCTTCTCACCATGATCTCTAATGAAATGATGACGAAAATTAATGTGCTTCGTCCTGGAGTGTAGAATTGGATTCTTAGAAATAGAAATAGCACTGTTGTTGTCACAGTAAATAGGAACACATCCAGTGTCTATTCCATAATCCTTAAGCTGCTACTTTATGCATAGCACTTGAGCACAACAACTGGCTGCTGCCACATATTCAGCTTCAGTGTTTGACGTAGCCACGAAATGGTGCTTCTTACTGAACCAACTGAACCAACTAATCAGTTTATGACCTAAAAACTGACAGGTTCCACTTGTGCTCATTCAGCCAATTCTGCGGCCTCCAAAATCTATATCAGAGAATCCATTCAGCATGATTCCATCAGTTTTGGGATACCAGATACCTAAGGACTCAATCTTCTTGAGGTATCTCACGATTCTTTTTGCCGCTTCCATGTGGAACTTCTTAGGATTCGCCTGAAATCTTGCACATACCCCACATCATAAGATATATTGGGTCGATTGGCAGTTAGATACAGTACAGACATAGTTATTCCTCTATAAGCATTTGGATCAATAGGTTCTCCTTCTTCATGGAGAGTGATCTGAGAACTGGTGCTCATAGGAATCCTTAGAGACTTCGTCTTCTTCGGACAGAATCTGTTGATTAAGTCTTGACTATACTTCTTCTGACTAATAAAAATCCCTTCGTCAGACTGATCAACTTGAAAACCAAGAAAATATGTCATCTTGCCCATCATACTCTTTTGAAATTTATTCTGCATCAACTAGGCAAACTTTTCACATAACTTGGTGTTCTTGCTGCCGAAGATGATGTCGTCTACATAGATTTGAACAAGAAGGATGTCCTCTCCATCCTTTATCTTGAACAAGGTTTGGTCGATTGCACATTTTTCAAATTCATTCTTGAGCAGAAATTGAGAGAGAGTTTCATACCATGCTCTAGGTGCTTGCTTCAATTCATATAAAGCTTTCTTTAGTTTGTAGACTTGGTTTCCTTGCTCGAAACCTGGGGGCTGTTCAACGTAGACATCTTCCTTTAGTTTGTCGTTAAGGAAGGCACTCTTCACATCCATTTGAAGAACTGTGAAGTTGTAGTAAGCTGCATACGCCAAGAATAGACGAATAGCTTCCAGTCTGGCAACTAGTGCGAATGTTTCATCAAAGTCTATCCATTCACATTGTGTGTACCCCTTAGCAACCAGTCTTGCTTTATTTCGAACAATGGTACCGGTCTCATCTCTTTTGTTCTTGAAGACCCACTTGGTACCAATCACGGACTGATGTGTAGGTCGATCCACTAGATACCACACATTGTTGCGAGTGAACACATTTAACTCTTCTTGCATCGCATTTATCCAGTCCGTTGATTGAAGAGCTTCCGAAATCTTCACAGGTTCAATCTAGGATAAAAAGCAAGACATTAATGCGGTGCCTTGTCTGGTTCGAACAGGATTTCCAATATCATCCGAGATGGCTTCAGTGGGATGATCTTTTAGCCAACTAGGCTTCTTCACAGGTACGACTATAGTAGGAGCAACTGGATTTTGAGAAGCTGCAGGATGTTCCGCATAAGATGATTCACTTCTAAGTTCTAGAACTGCTTCGCCTCATTGTTCTAGAACTGTTCTATCTCCTTGTTCAGAAACTGCTTCATGTCCTTGTTCTGGAAAAGCATTCTGATCAGCATCTGGGTTCTGAACTGTAACTGTCTCTTCAGTTGGGGTTGCTTCCTCAGCAGTCTCAAGGTTAACCTCCTTGGTATCAGCTTGCTCCGCTTCAGAAACCGTTGCTTTTATTTCAGAGGGCTTCTTTTCACCTTGATATTCGGTGTTAATGAACTTTAAGGCCTCAACAATGATATTAGCATCATTGGCCCTCTGGACTGCTTGGGGTTCAGCCGAGGTTATGTAGTCTTAGAAATATCATTCATAGATCTAGTCAGAGAAACTGTTTGATTATGATCAAGATCAGTTCTAGGTTCCTCATTGACATCCTTGATCTCATGATTTTCCTGACTCAGTTCTTGAAGTGTCTTGCGCACTAGAATAGCTTCATGACATGTTATTTCCACAAACTGGGTTGTCTTGTTGAATACCCTATATCCCTTATATGAAGAATGTCCATACCCAAGGAACACTTCTTCATCAGCCTTAGGGCTGAAAGTACTCAATTTGTACTTCTCATTATTGTGAGTATATCATGGAGAACCGAAAGCACGAAGATGAGCTATAGAAGGCTTACGACCATTTTAGATCTCGTAAGGAGTCTTGTGCAACCGTGTGTTAAATGTACTTTGATTCTGCGTGTAGCAAGCTGTCATCAAGGCTTCTCCCCAAAATCCTTTTCCTAGATCAGTCCATGGTCCTTACTGCTTCTTTTTTTGTGTTCTGGTCCTCCGCTGAGTAAGACCGTTGTTGAGGAGTTCTTGGAGTAGACTTCTCATGTCCGATTCCAATTTCAGCATAGAAATCCATAAGGGGTCCATTGCAAAACTCTGTTCCATTATCGGACCTTATCCTCTTGACTGTCACCCCTTTGTCATTCTGAAGACGGGTAATTAGTTCTGGCAGCTGAGTTTTGACTTCGTCTTTAGATTTGAGCAGCATCACCCAAGTATATCTTGAGTAGTCATCAACAACTACCAATGTATACTTTCTTCTTCCAATTGTGGGTGGAGCAACTGGACCAAACAAATCGATGTGGAGCAGTTCCATGATCCGTTCCGTGCTTGCTGTAACTGGCCTGTTCTTGAAAGAGGCTCTTGTCTATTCCCCGAGCTGACAAGCTTTACAGACTCCTTCTTTCTGGAACTTCTTCTGTGGCAATCCTTCAACTAAATTATGATTTGCCAGGTGTCTGATCGAGTTGAAGTTCAAATGACTCAGTCTTTTGTGCCACAACCAGCTTACTCCTTTTGAGGAACTGTGCGCTAGGAGGCATGTTCCCCCTACTCCACTGGACCAATCAACAATGTAAAGACCTACTTTCCTTATTCCTCTGATTATGGTCTTGTGAGTCTTCTTGTCTATGATGTGGCATTCTGATTCTTCAAAACTAACAATATAGCCACTCTCACTCAGTTGGCTTGTACTTAGAACATTGTGTTTCTGATTGGTGACTAAGGACACGTTCTGAATGATGATTCCATTGTGCTCCACACATCCTTTTCCAATCACTTGTCCCTTGGCCTTGTTCCCAAAAGTGACCGATGCTCCTTTGTACATCACTAGATTCTTGACTAAATCCTTTTCCCTTGTCATGTGTGTCGAGCACCCACTGTCTAATATCAATGATTTTTCTTTCTTTTGAGAACTTGGTCCCTGCAAGACAAAAAAATTATTTAGGTCCCCGTATCCTTTCGGGTCCTGCAAAGTCAGTATTCTGGATCCAATCTTTTGGTATCCAGACCTATTTCACTTTTACAGTTCGTGAAAATAGATCACTCTTTGGTGAATGATCAACCCTTCTTTTAAATTAATGAATGTCGTTTGAATGCATGTTACTAAATGTTGTGGTGTGTGAACTCTTTCTGAAACTGTTGCTCTGGAAAGAGTCTCGAGAAACTATTCTCGAGTGAGTATCCATCACTGTATTTTGATAGTAAGACTGTCTCGACTCAGGCCTCGAATTGGTGTTCCTCCTATTTGGATAACTGTTATAATAGAACTGTGGTCTATCATAACTTCTCAGATTTCTATCCGGTTGTCGAACTGACTTCCTTGCAACATTTACATGTTGCTTAGTCATTCTTGTATGTAAAACTGGATTCCTTGCATATGAAACATTACACTTGTCCAGTTTTGAAGGAAAGTCATTTCTCCTCTAGACAGTTGGTTTATGAAGTTTACGAACTGTGTTATTATTTTGTCGAGGTGCTAGTTTCGGGTCAGTTTTTGACCAACATTTGGTTTTGACATTTTGCTTAACTGGCTCTTTGAGATCGACATTTCCTTTTTCCAACATATGACATGAGCTAAGATTGGCTTTGACAGAGTGCAAAAGTGTTTTCTTAGTCTTAGAAGTGGATGCATGTTTGTTCAAAACCTTTTCATTTTGATGCTCAAAAAATCCAATTCCGTGTTTATCAGACGACTTTTTTGAGCATTCAAAATCTCATCTAATTTTCTTGAGCTCTTTTTGAAAGTAAATTCACATTTAACTGGCTCAATTGGCATCAAGGAATCACATTCTTTTGAGATAATTTCAAAATCTTTAAGAAGTCTTGAATGCTCTTCCTTGAGTTTTTCAAAATCCTCACCGATCGACCTCGTCTTTGCGACCTCATCGGTCAAAATTTAAATCTCTGATTTCAGAGAGGCATTTTCACTAACTAATTCATCTTTAATCTCATGGAATTTTTCTACCTCTTTAATGATGTTTTTAAGAGAAACATCTTCTGAATTTGAGTGACTGAAATCAGAATTTTCTTCAAAACATGCATATGCAAGAGATGAGGGTAGATGGGTCATTACCACTATTTCGCAGTTCGAAGCACTGTCTTCTTCGTCGGTAGCATCTCCATCAATTGTTGCCATAAAAGCAAGAAGTTCTTCTTCATCATTCTCATCCTCAGACGTATAATAGCCATCATCGTGGCCTGGTACGTCTCAATTCTTGTGAGAATTGCTAGGGCAACAACTTTATATGCTCTCCTTTCAAACACCTTCTTCAGTCTGTCTCTCTCCTCATGAGAAACTAGGGGGCATTCGTACTTCAGATGGTCTGGAGAGTTGCATTCATAGGATGTGCGTGGCTCTCTCTTGGTGAACCTTTGCTCACTGGACTGAGTTTCCTTTACTTTTCCTTTGGCCTTCTCGAGAAGTACGGCCTGGTTCCTCATCTGTTCCTTCTTGGTAGGTAGTTTTCTCGAAGTGAACTGGCCTTTTTGGTCGCCTTTGGAAGTCTCTCTTTACAAAGAATGCTGCGTCACCATCAACTGCTGAATTTGGGGTTCTAACAGCTTCATTCTTGTTCACCATCTGAATATCCCATTCATGGGCTTGGAGTTCGGCGAACAACTCTTTGGTTGACATTTTGAGGGATCCATGGTCTTCAAACTGGTGGTTTTGACAAAACAGTCTTACTTCGGCAATCTCGAAAGAATTTTTGCGTTCATGTCAGCCACTTTTTCCTCTCTTCCAAGATTTTTCATTTCGCTGACAATG
Source organism: Plectranthus barbatus (assembly GCA_026898455.1). Taxonomy (NCBI): domain Eukaryota; kingdom Viridiplantae; phylum Streptophyta; class Magnoliopsida; order Lamiales; family Lamiaceae; genus Plectranthus; species Plectranthus barbatus. The sequence goes on from JAPKLW010000331.1 coordinate 329,399, forward strand.
GCGATGAACCTTGCTTCTATCGATTTGATTGTTTCGCCAGGTAACATCTGGAAGGATTCATATTTGTCAACGCATATTTGTTTCCTGTTGCGTCTCATAGATTCTTTTTCCTTGGTAAGTTCGTTGATCTTGTCCCATAACTCTTTAGCGCTATTGTTCTGTATGGCTTCATCCATAAGAGATTCTGGGAGAGATTGCATAATCATTTCTTAAGCGATGGGATCTAGCTGATGGAGTTTCTTGTCTTCAAGTGTACACTCATCTAGTGGTTTATCTATCATTTTAAGACCACCTGGACCATCTGCTCATGAGTGCTGGATTTTAGGCTTCTGGATCTTTAAGGGTCCATTCTTTAAAACTTCATCCATCTCTAAATGCTGAGCTCTCAGTTGAATGAGACACCTCTTCTTCCATACTTCGAACTTCTCGGGATTGTACTTGGGAAGGCTTGGATAGCTCATCATTATCTTGAGATAACCTGGTCGCTAATCACATTTAATAAACAATGAAGAGTGCAAGGAAGTACGGATCCGGTCTTAAGCGATTAAAAACAGGACAGTCTAGAAAGACCGACCTGCTCTAATACCACTTGTTAGTCCCAGATCAAAGTATGTATGATGTGCAACAGAAGTATAAAGACAGTTATTCACACTCTTAATACGCAGGCAGTTCAGTTTCAACTTTACTCAGTTTTTAAGTTACAGTTTTAAAAACGACAATTTTGATTAGCCAACAGGTTAGGTTACCAATTTACAGTTTTGAGCTGTCAACATTTATACAATTCAACACTTTCAGACAAGTGTTGAAGCTTTCAAAATACAATTGAAAACTGTATGATGCGTGAAGTAAGTAAAACTGTAAATGACGCAGGATATCTATAGTGGTTCGGAGCCTTAAGTCCAACGTCCACTTTTCGGAAAATGATCCGGTAATTCACTAAGTAATGATGATACAATCCTCACGATCTATAGCCAAATGCTGTAGAGAACACCATCCACAGCAGAATGGATAACTCGCCCAGGCTATTGTTCTTCACTCCTTCTTCAGTTCCTCAAAGCCAGGTAACCCCTCGAAGTCTCCTCAAAATTGGTAGTCGTCGAAAATACATTGTGGACAAACCTCATTTCTCCTTCTCCGGTGGGTGGATGGTTCAGTTCTTCCCAGAACATATGTTAGTTGGCAGTTTCCCGTGATAACCATCTTTTCCCTAGAAAATTAGGCTGCTTTGTTCTCACTTGAAAAGTAAGAACACCAAGAGAGAAGATTAAGTTGAAGGACTTAATCCTCGTGTACACAAGATTACACGGAGAATCTTGGAAAATTCCTTAAGCTATAATGCCTCGTGTTTAATAAATGAACCACGTAAATAATGTCGTTTGGTTGAGAGCTTTCAACGTGTTAGAGTTCTAAATTCGGCAAAGTGATGGCTTGATTCGATTTCATATCTTTAGTTGTCTCTGATCTACCTTCTATTTATAGTTGGAGATATGAAAATAGCCGGTAGAGACATTTCGAATGATGTCCAGTCAGTGTCCATCCTCCTCTGTAATGTAGACGTACTCCTCTGCCTTTTCTGAAACACTGCTATCTTTTTGCAGGGCAGTTTGTACTTGATGTGTCAGACGCCGAACAACGTTGTACACCAGTCGTAACTGAGTGTTTCTTTGTCTCTCATCATTGGCTTCTTTAATGTTCTTTTATGACTGTTTGGCATATTGGAATTCATGTATTCCTTTGACGTGAAAGTGTCCTGATCTGAAACTGTGAGTGCCTCTTGACAGATTTTTTATAAAAACTGTGTCCACAATTTTCTTTGATATGCAATCCTTGACAGTTGAAATACTATCTGCACAATTTTTTGCATCCATTACTCTGCTCAGTTTATCTCATCCTTTATCCTTGAGAGTTTTCCCGTCTAAACGGCTTCTCCAAAAACTGTTTCACAGTTTTTGACAGTCCTCTTCTCCTAGACTATTACAACTCGATCATCCTATACAAGAATTACATGAGGTAATAACTCTAAGACCTAGACTTTGGTACATAGTTTTGATACATCAAAACATCAATATTAAAGGTGGGATTTCTTCGTTAACACCTAACAATGGTGGTGGTGGTGGTGGTGATGATGATGATGATGATGTTTTGGGGTGTCAAAACTAGCATTCAGTTTCTAGTCTATTTCTACCAGTAATCCTTATATAGGATAAATTGAGTTGCAATAGAGAAACTAGAAACTGGAAGCTCTAAAGATCAAGAAGGCATGAATCTTGTTTCTAAACTAGAAACTAGAAAAGAGAGCTCGAAGGTCTGAAGTCAAGTTTCAGAACTGAAAGTTGAAGAAACTTGAAACAAGAAATCAGAAATCTAGTTTCGGAACTTGAAACTTAAAAAGACTAGATAATCAGTTTTTGGAAACTTAGTATTCACCTACGATGCTACATTAGAGGAAACTAAAAACTAGAAAACTAAATTCAGTTTTCAGTTTTAAAGCATAAAGAGCACGTTAAAAGCGAAAGGAAAAAGAAATCTTAGTGGAACTCGAATTTTATCTATTAGAAATCAGAAACTCTGATGTTGGTCCCAAAATCAGAGTACGAATATAAGCAGTGAAAGTATTAAATGGTTTTGCACTTGTTCTGAAAACCGACTGGAACTCACTTTTCAGTTTTGATAAAACTCAGTTTTAAGCTCAGTATGGTTTAAGTGATTTTCAGATATACACTTTAATACTTAGCCAAGTATTGAAGGTTTTAAATAAGTACGCAAACTTAAAGTGCAAAAAACATAAGGAAAGTTGTAAATAATACATGATATTATAGTGGTTCGGAAACAAAGTCCTACGTCCACTCTTCCAAACTTAATCGGGAATCCACTACGTCACAGATTACAAGCCTTCTCTTGATAAATGGTTAGCCCGACGGAAACCTCCGTCCTTTGGTCTGCTAACGTCAATCTGGATGATGGATGTTTTCTGTTCTTCCCTGAACTTCAGTTGGTTGGCTACGCCCGTAAGAATCATAATCCCAGAGTAGGAAATTGACTGCTGTAATTATTACTTGAAAAGTAATAATCACCAAGTATGGAAGCTTAAGCTTGAGAGCTTTAGCCTCGTGCACTTAGAAAGATGCACGAAAGGAATAACTTAAGTTGGAAAATTTGAGTCTCGTATTCAGAAAACACGAAGATTCAAACAGCTTTTTGTTGGAATTGTATACATAAAAGCATTATGATTGGTATGTTTGGAAACAATATGTTTGATATACTTGTAATCATTAATGACTAGCAATAAACAACTCCTGTCTGAATTAACAATCATACGATGTGAACAAACACATCCAGTTATCTCGTCGATAAGGAGATCATACGGTGTGTAAGAGATAAAAAAATTGTATAGATCATTCGACCTAACAAAGATATAAAAAGTTATCACAGCTGAGACAGTCTCTAGTTTGGCTGTCGATTTAGGTTGCAACACACAAGCCCATAAGTGGTCCATCTTGACTGCAATGTGTGACCGGTACATTTAATGTATTGATAGCATCAACACTGAGATGAATGGTGACATTCTCTGGGAAGCTCACGAGGTTCATTATGTTAAGTCCTGCAGGCCGAATCATTGATTCAAGCATAAGTGATAAGGGTTTACTGGTACTTCTCAGGAATAATAAGAGATTAATTAATTGCAGCTAATTGTCATATACTGGATTATATGATACATGTCTGAAACCTTAAATATGGGGATTAACCAAGTCAATACAACCTGTTCCTTATAATGTGGTAATAAAGGGGCAGGTCAACATTAATTCTCTGGTGGCATGAATTAATGTTTATTAATTAATTATGTTATGGGTTGAACATGTAATTAATTAATAGGAGACCCACTTTATTATTTGCCTTTGATCTCTGGTTTGGCCCAATAATGCTCAAATCCCATTAGGGTTTATTAAACCCTAATAGACCATTCTCTGGATCTACAAATAGATCAGTTCTCTCATTTCCCTCATAAGTTTGAAGTTTGAAATCGGAAACCCTAGTGAGAGTGAGAGAGTTGGCGGCCAACTGCAGTAGAGAGGGAAAGGAGAAATCAAGTTCCTCCAGTGTAGTTTCAATTTGGTAGCGTATCCTCACCAGATTTCAGGGTCGAGCAAGGGAACATATCAGAAGATCAGATCAGTAGGAATACCGCAACCATCTACCGCCGTTATTCAATCCGAAGGAGTTGAGGTATTCCTTTGAATCTATGCATTAAATTAAACAGAAGCATGCATAGGGCATTTACTGTTCATCATAGTATTTATTTTGATATCCATAACTCGAATTTGGGGCTCAGAAATAAATACTGATTCACATCGCCTCTTATAGACTACGTTCCTACATTTGGTATCAAAGCCAGGTTTGTATTTTATGGCTCTATCGGAAAATAAAAATTGACAATCAATTTTTGCATGTTATTTAATTTATCATGGATGAATTAAACTGTCGTGGATGTTTTTGTTCTCATGGCCCCACTCTCTGTTTTTGGTTTTGTTTCTTATCGCGAGAAAATCTGTGAGTATATTGATATAAAAAATATGTAATAGATTGAGATGTATTTTGTATTTTTATTCTATCTGTAAAATTGAGAAACAATTGATAAGAACCTAAGTTGAGATCGGTTGTTTTATCTGACATTAAAAGAATCCATATCTCTATGGCTTGATGAGATCCTAAACCTAAATGAAGGTACGAAAGTATATGCAGATTGTGTATCACTTTGAGTTGCAGTGAAAGGCTCTAGTTGAGCTTGTATATCTGTATCTTGGGTGATAGCATTTTGTGTATGACTGTCTGGTATCGGAACTAGGTAACTACATCCAGTATGGGATTGTGACATTCCCTGAGCAGCTTAAAAGGTTCGTTATGCTAAAGTCCTGCAGACTGATTAAGTTCAAGCATAAGTGAAAAGGTTTGAGTGGATTGACTCAGGAAAATAAGGTGTTAATAAATTGCTTGTCAGAGCTTAAATTAATTAACGAATGTCTGTAACCTTAAATGTGGGGATAAACCGAGCCCATGCAACCCGTAACTCAAAACGTGGTAGCAAATAGGTAGGACAATATTGATTCTCTGATGGAATGAATCAATATTAATTCATTAATTATATTCAAGATTGAATATGGGAATTAATTAATTTATAGGCCTTATTTGCTATTTGCATTCTGGTCCCTAGTCTGGCCCAAGAAACTCAGGCCCAATAGAAGTCCAGTATTTTCCTATAAATAGGCCTCAGTTCCTTAGATCTCAACACACCACAAGATCATATGTTGCACACTGCAAACCAGTATTTGGGAGCTGTGGTGATCGACTGATTTGAGAAACGAGGAGGAAATTCTCCTTCTCAACCGGGCGAGGAATCTGAAGGGAATCTTCACCAGATATTCAGATCAGAGTTGGGATACAGATCAGAAGATCAGATCAGGCGGATCTTCTTTCTTCTCTCCCTCTTTGTTTTCGAAAATATTTATTTATTTTCATAGATTTAATTCCTTGATCTATTAGGAATAAATCTTCGTGCGTGGGAAAAACGATCGAGGATAAAATCTCTACGCACTTGTTCTTCAGATTTCTACAATCCTGGTATTCCACATAAACCCTCTTATGCATAATCAATGGGAGCATGCTAGAGATAATCATAGGCATAGCAATTTATTTTTGATATTCCAATTAACGATCCTTGGCAAATGGATTTCGTGATTCAGTTCACGAATCCCTTCAATTGGTATCAGAGCCAGGTTGATTAATTGGCTCTATTGGAAAAAATAATATTGCCAATGATTTGCATGATGTTTATTATTGAATGATTGCATGTATGGGTTTTGGATTGTATGTTTGTGTTTTTTCGTCTTCTTGGTTCTCGGGTTAATCCGCCCTTTTATAAGGATTCATTTATCACCCACGAGATAAATCCGTGGTTAGATATAAATTCAAAATTGTATCAGGATGCAATTCAATGTGATTTTTCAAATTTAAAATTAAATCTGTAAAACGGAGAACAAAGAGCACGAAGAACGAAGGAAACTACACAACAACGTACGACGGCGCCGGCATGGTAGCAGGCCATGCATGGCGATCGGCGAGGGTAGGCACGGTGGCGGTAGGCCCACGGCGGCGGCGGCGGCACAACACGCACAAGAGGGGGGCCGCGCAGCCCTTGCCGGCGGCATGCGTGCAGTGGCCCTAGGATGACGGCGCGACGGATGGGGGCAGTGGCCGGGATGGCGGTGAGCAGCAGTCGGGGAGCAAGAGACGCGCACAGCGCGGCGTTCCTGCGCAGCCCCGCGCGCAGCAGCTGGCGGCGCTTCCTCCCTCCTTGGACGACATTGGCAGGGCAGATGGTGTGGCGTGGCTCGGACCACGGGGTCGCGGGCTGGGGTGGCACGGCGGTGGGGCGACGCGCGCAGCAGCCACGCAAACCCTAGGGTTTACTTGCTGCGTGCAGCTCTCGCGCGGCCTTCCCTATGCGATTCCGGCGAGCTACAGGGGCCAATGAGGAGAAGAAGGTGTTGGACGTTCGGGCGACGATCGGGGCATGCTGGGGCGGCGGCATGCGAAACGGGCGACGGACGGAGGAAGCGGATCGTGGGCTACGATCGCACGACGTGCATGCGCGATTGTTGCGCGATTCCGACAGCCCTCGCGGCGGCGGTGGGTTGTCGAGGGTGGTGGTTCGCCGGTGGTGGCCCGTCAGGCTGAGTTCTTGTGGGATATCGGACTTGCAATGTGTGCCCGGCCCGCGATTTGATTAACTGGCCCAGTTGTCCTATTTTCTGATGGATCAAATCTTGGAGGCCTAAATTTTCAGAAAATAAATTCAGATCACAGTCCAAGTAGTGGGAGCCCAGTTGAAGATCTGTGAAATAATTCCAAAGTGTAATAGATATGATTATTTCTTAATTTTGTATCATGAGGCCACCAAGACATTTTTTATTTGTTTTATTATTTGTCTTCGCATGATATATGTGTTTAAATTAATTGCGCAGCATATAAGCATGTTGTAGATAATAGGAGCACGTTTACTGCTTTTATTTACAACTTTAAAGCATGCTATGTGATTTATTTTATGTAATTAATTATAACTATAAATTCGGGGTTCATGTCATGCATGATAGAATTTTAGCAATGTTATAATTATGGCTACATAAAATAATCTGTGCAATTGAACCTTATGAATTTTAAATTACTAAGCTAATTATTTAATAAGACTTTCACAAAGCGATCCTTTATTGGAAGTGGATAATTTATTAGGTAAACGTCTACATGTGTTGCTTACTTAATTTATTATTCATAAATTCTAATAAATATGATTTCTTAAAACAAACATATAATTCATGTGAGAGGTGGGAGTTCATGCGTAAACGTCTACATGTGTAGCTTGCGTATTGAGTTTTCATAAGTTCTCTAGGGATTGAATTAAATGAGACAGCCTTATTATAAGGGATCATGGTGTGTCCTAGCAGATCCTTATATGGGAGGGTTGGCTTTGGTGGTAAGCAAGCTTAGATATTGTCCAGAGTATAATTCATTTGTGATGTCCCTGCTCAGTAGGATAATATGGTCTTAAGTTAGTCTCCAATTATTAATTCCGTTTGTCTAAAGAACCCGGGCATCGATTGGAATTAAAGGACTGGAATTGAAAGATGCAGTCTGGTTAAGTTTTTTGTAGTAAACGTCCACATGTGTGGTTTGCAATAGTAATACTTAGGCAAATTGGAGGAAACATTAATATTGTTTTATCACAAGGTTTCAATATTTAATTGTTTCAATTGTTTGCGACTATGTTTTAATTTCTGCTTTAATTTATTGTTTTGAGACATGTCTATTACTCATATCATTAACCTGTTGACATCAAACCCTTTAACTGGTCCGAATTTTCCTGAGTGGAAGTTTTGCTTCATGGAAATACTCTGCACTGCAAAACATGCCCGTGTACTTTACATGGACCCTCTATCTCCCAAATACTGGAACTGTATTGGTTATGAGCGAGAATTCTATGAAAGATGGAAAGCTTCTGATGAGTTTGCCCGCACTCACATTAGGGGTGGCAATTGGGTTGGGTTCGGGTTGGCAGGTCGGGTTGAGACCTAATATTAACACGTTATATGCCAACCCGAACCCGACCCATTTATTTTTTTGGGTCAGAAAGTTCAACCCGAACCCGACCTGTTTATTTTCAGGTCGACCCGAGAATGACCCAAATGACCCGTTTAATCTTATTCAAATATTCTAACCAAATTTAAAAAATAAGATATATAAATCTTTTTAGTTCAAATCTTATTTAAATATTCTAACCAAATTTAAAAATAAAATAAATTAATATATATATATATATATATATATATATATATATATATATTAAAGTAAAGTAGTAAAATAAATTGTTCACTCCAAAAATTCACATAATTTTTTGTTTTTATTTTTATTGTATTTATTCTATTATAACATATTTACAGTAAAAAATAATTAAAAATATAAAAAATTATATTTGTCACTTTTTCTGTAAATTGTTATATCTCATTAATTTATTATATTTACTAATCTTTTAGAATAATACAAATATAATATTATTATAAGATAATATTAAAATCAAATCTCATAGATTTTTTGTTTAATGTACTTCATTTTAAATGTATATATATTTTGACGTATAATGTAGAAAATAATTTATATTATAATATGTGTAATATTAACGAATAAAAATTAAATATATTAAAAATAATCTATAAAAATATTAAGATATATAACTCTATTAATTTCATCTTAATATATCATAAAATAAAATATCATATAATTAATTTGCACATAGTGTGGGTGTAAATCATTACATCACATTAATTTTATTTTACTTGATATATTTTAATGTTATAGCTCATACATAAATAATATATTTTAGTAAAACCTTATGTTTTAACTATTTTATCTTTCTTTATAAGTTTTGTATTTTATCTACTTGCTTTGGTATTATCAAATATATAAAAATAGTTAGATGTATAATATAAAAACATATATTATAAATATACTAATATATGCATATATATATATATATATATAATATGTTTATAATCATATAAATATATTTTAAATAATTAGATAATCTATCTTTATATTAACAGATAGTGAAAAAACTATTCCCATAAAAATATTATATCAATTTTTATTTTTATAATATTTATTATATTATAACATAAATATATTCTTTTATTAAGATATAACAAATTTATATTTGTCATTTTTTTAAATATTACATTCCACTAATTTATTATATTAACTATTTTTATATAATACAATTATACTATCTTTAATAGGACAATTTTGTAATCAAACCTCATAGAATTTGTGTTAGGGATATTTCTTTTTTTATTTACATTATTATTATTATTATTATTATTATTATTATTATTATATGTATAATTTGACGTATAATATAGAATTTAATTTATAGTATAACACATTGAATATAATATTGATGAATAAATATCAAATATATTAAAAAAGTTGCTAAAATGGTAAGATATAAAATTTTATTAATTTCAAATTGATAATTTTGCGGGTTATTCGGGTTAAGCGGGTTGACCAACAGGTGACCCGAACCCGACCCAAAATTTAATTGGGTTCGTGGGTTCAACCTAAAATTGACCCAACAGTTAAATGGGTTGACCCAACCCGCTAATTTCGTGTTAGGTTCAGGTCGGGTTGTCGGGTCGAGTCAGAGATTGCCGCCCCTAACTCACATCATGAACAATTTGTCTAGAGAATTAAGGCTCAAGTACAAGAAGTACCAGACTGCTGTTGAGATATGGAGGGACCTTGTGAAAGTATATGGGAAGGCGAGACGAACTGTCATTTATAATCTTTGTGAGGACCTGGTCTGCAAGAAAATGACTGAAGGGAATTCGTTGATTCTGCACTTCATCAGTATGGTGAGAATTATGAGAAAGTACACAAAGAGAGGTGGACAAATTAGCAAGTGGGCAGAAATAAATATTGTCCCGCACTCTCTGTCTGATTTTTATAATGATTTCATCAAATCTCTCGGTGCCAGGCACGAGTCTCCTCTTTATAGGTTACTTGGGGCCCTGCTGTGGGAGGAATTTGACATGATAGCATTTGAGTTTGCTCCAACTTTGTCAGCTTTTGACAAAACAGTTACTGAAGCAAAAGAAATGCTTAAAAGGTTAGATGAAGTTGATCTGGCAGAAAACATAACCAGGCCATGCAAACGCAAGCGAAGTGAAGTGGATTGTCTAGTGCCTAGCACGGGTAGACAAGGTACGTCATGTGCATTTATAACGGAGTCATGTTTAGCATCGGTTTCTACCCATTCTTGGGTAGTGGATACTGGAGCTACTGATCATGTTTGTTATACTTTGCAGGGTTTCAGGCCGACAAGACAGCTGAAGCATGACGAGATTACCATATCAATGGGCAGCGGAGAGCGAGTCTCAGCAGTAGCCATTGGAGATTTTACTTAATGCTTTGAAAACAATGTTTTGATTTTGAGAGATGTTTTATGTGCCGGTTTTTTGGTGGAACTTGATTTCAATTTCTTAGTTATTTAGTGATGGATATTCAGTTATTTTTTATAGTGGAGTTTCTATCATTCGGAATAACGGTGTTATCTGTCGTGGTAAACTGATTGACTCTATCTATATCATTGATAAGGACCTAAGTTGAGATCGATTCTTTTATCTGACATTAGAAGAATCCATATCTCTATGGCTTGATGAGATCCTAAACCTAAATGAAGGTACGAAAGTATATGCAGATTTTGTATCACTTTGAGTTGCAGTGAAAGGCTCTAGTTGAGCTTGTATATCTGTATCTTGGGTGATAGCATTTTGTGTATGACTTTCTGGTACCGGAACTAGGTAACCACATCCAGTATGGGATGTTGACATTCCCTGAGCAGCTCAAAAGGTTCGTTATGCTAAAGTCCTGCAGGTTGATTAAGTTCAAGCATAAGTGAAAAGGTTTGAGTGGATTGACTCAGGAATATAAGATGTTAATTAATTAAAATGCTTGTCAGAGCTTAAATTAATTAACGAATGTCTGTAACCTTAAATGTGGGGATAAACTGAGCCCATGCAACCCGTACCTCAAAACATGGTAGCAAATAGGTAGGACAATATTGATTCTTTGGTGGAATGAATCAATGTTAATTAATTAATTATATTCTGGGTTGAATATGAAAATTAATTAATTGATAGGCCTTATTTGCTATTTGCATTCTGGTCCCTAGTCTGGCCCATGAAACTCAGGCCTAATAGAAGTCCAGTATTTTCCTATAAATAGGCCTCAGTTCCTCATATCTCAACACATCACAAGATCATATGTTGCACACAACAAACCAATATTTGGGAGCTGTGGTGATCGACTAATCTGAGAAACGAGGAGGAAATTTTGCTTCTCAACCGGGCGAGGAATCCGAAGGGAATCTTCACCAGATATTCGGATTAGAGTTGGGATACAGATCAGATGATCAGATTAGGAGGATCTTCTTTCTTCTCTCCCTCTTTGTTTTCGAAAATATTTATTTATTTTCATAGATTTAATTCCTTGATCTGTTAGGAATAAATCTTCGTGCGTGGGAAAAACGATCAAGGATCAAATATCTACGAACTCGTTCTTCAGGTTTCTACAATTCAGGTATTCCGCATAAACCCTTTTATGCATTATCAATAGGAGCATGCTAGAGATAATCATAGGCATAGCAATTTATTTTTGATATTCCAATTAACGATCCTTGGCAAATGGACTTTGTGATTCAATTCACGAATCCCTTCATTTTTCTTCTCCTTCCTCGTAGAAATGTGAGTCCGACAACTACACAGTGGTCGTGCGTTGTAGCAGGCTTCGGCCATGGCTGCGAGGCGTGTGGTGGTAGGATTAACACGGTCTTCATCGGGGGTAGCTGAAAGGTGCACAGGTGTGGCACTCACGATCGTATGTCGCGATTCTGGTGACCTACAGTAGCAACACAAGTTGCAGCAGAATGTTACCAAGGCCGCGATTGCAGGCGGCATACAGAAGGAAGATGACCGGAGCAAGTGTGGACGTGTGCGATGCCAGAGACTGGTGCTTGATTGCAGTATTTTTTATCAAGTAAAAATTATCGAACACGAAGACTCAATTCGCCCGTTACTTAAGTAAAAGTATGATTTTGAAACCTAATATCTAGATGCGATAAAATACTTTGAATATCAAATTCCAACTATCTAACATGCAATTAACGATTAAAACAATTAAATAAACTCCAATTCGACTAAGTAAATTCCAAAGGAGAACGGTTGAGGAATATAGGATGGATTGGGAGTAGATTATGAATATGTTTGGACTTGTCACTCACACGAACCAGATTCAATAGATAGCATGGGTCGGTTCATCAAATTCTAGTTACAACCCTTAGTACCGGTGCAATAACCGTTGATTAATTGAAATCTCAACCTAAGTCTAGGTGTATTAATCTCAATTAACTCCCAAAAGCACATGAACTCATTGACCTAGATACCAATTCACCTATCGTCTAAGTGAAATAATACCTAATTATTATTGCAATCCCCTCTAATGCACAAACCTATCAAGTTAATTCATTGAGGCATACTTTCCAACACATGGTGATCAATCATGAAAGGAACACAAATTAAATCCACAATAATAATCAAAACCTTGAAAAACTTCAATAATCCAAATCCAAACAATATTCAAATCATCCCAATCACATCCAAATCCTCAACAATGAGTTTAGCTACTCATAATTCTAAATGAATTCATCAAAACCATAAAGTAGAACATAGAAGAGAAAGTAGAATAAAGAAGCTTAGGAATTAATGATGAATCTTCAATCTCGCTTCGAATCCTTCCTTCCACCTTCAATTTCCAGCTTTCCGGAAGTGAAAATCGCCTCTGATTGTGCCTTAGTCTCTCTAGATTTTTCAAAAGTCGAACCCTCCAAATGTGGAATTCTTTGGCCTTTTATAGGTGTAAAACCCGCAGCTTCAGTGATTCCATCCCGCGCGGGATCTCCTTTGAAAAACTCCATCCCGAGCGGGAGGAGAAAACTTATCCGCCGAGAAAACCCGATCCGTCCCGAGCGGAACGAGATGGTCCCGAGCGGGATCTGCTACGACTCTCACACCATCTCTCGAATTCACGCCTATTTGAAGTATCCCGAACGCACTGGTGCCTCCCGAGTATCGGTCCCGAGCGGGACCAAGCCGTCCCGAGCGGGACCGGCTTCGACTTTTCAGCAATTTTTTTCTTTCTTGTCCCGAACGGGAGGTGTGTGTCCCTAACGGGATGTGCTTCGCCCTTGGCCTCAATTTAGCTCCAAAACTCGCATTTTTTCACCTTTTTCACATCCTGCACACACAAAACAACTCCAAAACACCAAGTGAAGGAAAACCAAGAAAAGAAGAGATATGTGTGTGATTTGTGTACCAAATTCTCACCAATTCATTCAATTCACATCCCAAAAATCATGCAAATTACACACATATCAGTGCTGCGCAGGAGAGTCACGCGAGATTCCGTGCCGTGAATGGAGGCAGCGCAACTCCTGATGCGAATGCCACTGCTTCTCGCTTTTTTGCAGGCAGCAGCTGGAGGAGCCGATGTTGATGGCCACTGGCACGGGTGGTGCCGTAGGCCGGGAGCGGTCTCCAAGTAATGGTGGCCACAAGGCGGCGGCCGGAGTACTAGTGGCGGTGGCTAGACAGGGTGGAGGTGGTTGTAAACCCTAGATGTGAGTTAGGGTTTGCAAATTAGGGTTTTACAACCCGATAGACCTGAAACCCTAATTCTTGGCCCAAATTGTTGTATTATTTTTTCAGCCCAAAGATTGCAGCTTCAAATTAAAGTGTGGGAGCCCAGTTTGAATATTTGTATTAAATTAAAGTCTTGTAATAGATAGGTTCAATTTTATTTCCCATGTAATTGCATCAGGGGGCCACGAGAATTTTTATTTTATTTATTATATTCTCATGTGATGTGATTTATTATGTGCGCACTAGTAAATAATAGGAAAGCATGCTACTATTTTTATTATTTATTTTTAAAGCATGTTGTAGATAATAGGGAAGCATGTTATTTTTTAGTGTTCAAAACATGCTTTACGTGATATATTTTATGTATTAAATTATGTTTATAAACTTCGGAATCATGTTGGGAAATATGATGGAATTTTAGATACGACATAATTTATGGATCATAAAATAATATGTGCGCATAAGAACCTCTGAAAGAAAAAGACTAAGCAAGATTTTTTCATTAAAGTCAACAAGACCTCCACAATGCGGTCTCTTATTAGAAGTGGGCAGTGAAGTGAGTAGACGTCTACACGATCGTAATCTGCTTACTTTATTTGTTCATAAGTTCTAATAGATGAGATTTCTAAATAAAACATTTAAACATGTGAGAAGTGGACAGTGAAGTGAGTAGACGTCTATACGACTGTAGCCTGCTTACTTTATTTGTTCATAAGTTCTCTCGGATTGTTTTATATAACAAAGGTTGTAAAAGACATGCGTCATGGGTCTCGTACGTACGATAAATTCTTCTTTTAACTTCCGGAGTTAGAATTGTGGTCAAATGATTTGATGTTGCCTAAAAACTAACTCATGAATGATGTCCCTACTCAGATAGGTTGAATATGGACTTAGTTTTATCTCTGATTATTAATTTTATTTGCCGGCGAATACCTTGTTTGGATTGAAATTTAAGACTGGAACTTCAAAGAGCAATCAGGATAGGTGGTTGATATGTGTGTAAAATGACCATTTTATCGATGCATTTGAATGATTGTTCACGTTTATTACACCCACATATCATAGGTTTTTGCTTGTTTTTGTTATATTTTTGTGTTTTGTTGTGTTGAAGTTGTGTAGGTAAGCAATTGAGTATAAATCCACAAGTTTGACCAATTTGTGATGTCATTTCGACCCAAATTTTGCATGAGCTAAGTGAATTTCGACCCAGATGGAGTGTGAAGAGCAGCAGGGGTGAAACAGAGCAAAATTTTGACCCATCCTCGTTTGGGTTAAGTTGAGATTTGCCTCTGTAGGGCAAATTTTGACCGAACCCAACTCAGCTCCGTCGAGATTTACCTTATAGAAGTAAATTTTGACCGAACCCTCCTAGTCCTGGGCAAGATCCTATGGGAATTTCTTCCAATTTCTGAGTTTTGGCAATCCCGAGTTAGACGGATCGGTCCCGGGCAAAATCTTAGTCTGTTTACTTACTATAAAATAGGGGAGAAACGAAATTGGAAAGAACTTTTAGCACTTTGGTGACGGTTACTCACTTGAAAAACACTTCCCACTCCTTCCAAACATCAATTGAAGAGGATATGAGCAGAATGCATCTGTTAAAAATAAACCTAGAGAGGATTGCATCTGTACTTATACATCTAGCAGGGCAGTTCTCAATGCCATTGTTAGCCAGCAAAGACATCATAAGGATAAGTCTGGACTTGGATGTGAATCTTCTAGAAAGACACTGAGTACTTATGCTAAATCTTCTAAGCAGAAACCGATCTTATTCGTTTCTGCTGGAAATATCACTACTGACAAAGGAAAAGGAAAAGTTACTGTTGAATCTTAAAATGCTAAGCAGCATGCTAAGCAGAAGAATGGATATGAGCAGAATGCATCTGTTAAATCTCAGTAGAGGTTCCAACCAGAGTCTGCTTAGCATTCGTCTGCTAGATCTCAGTAGAAGTTCCAATCAGGATCTGCTAAGCATACAATTGTTGGACCTCAGCAGAGGAGCCAAAGGATGAATGCTAAGCATTTATCTACTGGACCTTAGCAGAGGATCCAAAGGATGAATGCAAGGCATGCACCTGCTAGACCACAGCAGAGGAATCAGAGAGCTAATGCTAAACCATATTCAACTATACCAAGGAATGCTGAGCGTTATGTCTCTAAGGCAAGGATAGCATATCCTACATTTCACAAGGGCAAGCAAGTTCATTACACTGCTGTAAGACCGTCGTATCAGTAGAACACTCTACATAGGAGGAACGCCTATGTAAGGCCTGAGCCCAACTCATTTCCATTTCAAAGGGCAAGGAAGGCTAAGCACACTACAACACCTAGATCGAACAAGGTTAAGCATATTAAACCTAAGATCGAGAAGGTGGTGAAGGGTGAGACCAAGAAGAAAATCTTGAAGATCACCAAGATGTGGATTCCAAAAGGAATCATGATCCATGCTAATCCCGAAGGATCCAAAGCTATACAGGTACCTAAATCAACTTGATTGATTGTTTTGCAGGGACAGGATCCGAGTGCTAAAGCATCATGCATAGAAAACGAATGGATCATTAATAGCGGCTGCTTCGCACACATGATCGGGAATGAGGGGTTATTTTTAGATATTCAAAGATTTTATTATGGCCCCAAAGTCAAGTTCGGAGACAACAGCGAAGGCAAAGTTGTTGGAAGAGGGTGCATTGAGCGTAATGGATTGAGAATCGTCAATGTAGCACTTGTTTCCAACCTCAAGCACAATCTACTGAGCATAAGTCAACTATGCGAGAATGGGTATACTGTATACTTTGTCAATACTGGTTGTTCTATTGCTGACACTGTTACAGGTGAAGTGAAGCTCAGAGGCATCCGCAAAGGGTGGCCTATACATTGTTGATTGGCAGATTGGTCAACAACATTCATGCTTCTTACCCTTGAACAAGGAAGAAACAACATGGTTGTGGTACAAGAGGTTAAACCATTCGGATTTCAAAACTATTAACCACCTTGCCAAGAACAAGCTTGTTGTAGGTCTGCCAGCTGAAACTCTTCACAAAGAAGGGGTGTGCAAAGCATGTCAACAAGGAAAGTAGACCAAAGCATCAT
Source organism: Plectranthus barbatus (assembly GCA_026898455.1). Lineage (NCBI taxonomy): Eukaryota > Viridiplantae > Streptophyta > Magnoliopsida > Lamiales > Lamiaceae > Plectranthus > Plectranthus barbatus. The sequence continues at coordinate 346,288 of JAPKLW010000331.1, forward strand.
TTAAGTCCAACCCGGAGAAGGCCACTTTGCAAAGGATCCTCGAGCTATTGCACATGGATCTTTTTGGCCTTGTCACTCCACCCACTGTAAGTAAAAGGATTTATACTCTTGTGGTGGTTGATGACTTTTCCAGGTACACGTGGGTTCGCTTATTAAAGACCAAAGACGAAGTAAAGCTCATCCTACCGGAGTTAATCCTCAAAGAGCAAAACAGCAAAGAAGTCACAGTGAAGAGGATTCGCTCTGATAATGGAACGGGGTTTTGCAATGGAGTGCTAATGGATTTCTGTGCTGAAGCTGGTATTGCACATGAGAAGTCCACTTCTAGGACTCCCCAGCAAAATGGTCTAGCAGAAAGAAGGAACCGGACGTTGAAGGAGGTTGTTCAGTCAATGCCAGCAGACTCTGAGCTGTCTGCTAAGTATTGGGGTGAAGCAGTTATGACGGCTTGCTATACACAGAATAGAAGTGCTATTACTAGCAGATTTAACAAGACTCCCTATGAAGTGTACAACGGTCGTAAGCCTTCTATAGCTCATCTTCGTGCATTTGGTTCGACATGTTATATCCATAACAACGGGAAGTCGAAACATAATACTTTTTCGCCTAAGTAGATGAGGGTGTATTCCTTGGATACGGTCACCCTACTCACAAAGGCTATAGAGTATTAAACAAGACTACCAGAATTGTGGAAATAACATGCAATGTTATTTTTGATGAGTCTATTTTAGTGCGCAGAGCTACAAAAGAGAAGAGGGATAACAATCATGAGACTGATGATGTCCATGGTCAATCGATTCTAAATTCTTTCGAAAATTTACGTATTGATCCGACTAAGTCTATGAATGATTGCAACTCGATCTCGACGCACTCAGCGGGTGACCAGACTGCTGACCAGGCCAGTGATGCTAATGATCATGCTGAGGCCACACCTATTCATCTCAATGATAATCCAGATATCTTGGGATTGCTCGATGATGAAGAGGAGGAGATATCAAAGTCACCTCCCATTGCTGAAGAAGGAGTAGATGCTGCTGAAGGTCTTGGCAGAGGTGCTGCTGAGATTCCAATTGTTGAGATACCCGCTGAAGAGATTCATGTTCCTGAAGACCCCGTAGCAGAGGCTTCAGCTGCTGAGATACCGGTTGCTGATGTCCCTATTGCTGAAGACCATGCTGCTGATAATCTTGATGCTGAGCACCAGAAGGATGCTGAAGAGAACGTTGTAGCAGACAACAATCTAGCAGGAGAAGGAAATGCTGAAGTTTCAGTCCCCATAAGACCAGCATGGTTGCGCGCTCATTCTCTTGATGATGTTCTTGGAGATATCACTGACCCTATCCTGACAAGACAAGGCAACGCGATGCTCACTTGCTATATATCACATGAGGAGCCAACCAAGGTAGATGATGCTCAACGATGTCCAGATTGGGTGAATGCTATGCAAGAGGTGATGGGTTTTGTATACTAAAAGCATTTATTACAATGAGTATATAATGGTTTATTTCTCCTATCTATTAACAATCTTACATTTGTGAACAATGATATCCTCTTGTCTCACCGACAGGGACGATCATACGGCGTGTTGTAGATCGCAGAAGATAGTATGATCACTTGACCTAGTGAGACATAAACCTGATCACAGTCGAGACAGCATATGAGGATACGTCTGTCCGGATGGCTGCGACATTGTCGGAATAAGTAGTCTGTCTTGGTTACTTGACATGCTAGTACGCAGAGGTGGCGTATTGATGGACCGCAGTGAGATATATTCATTTGTCTGACATCAGCGAATAAAAGATCTCATTATATTGATTGAGTCCAAACCCTAACAAAGGTTCAGGGGTTTGCACGGGTTGACTGTTGCTTTGACTTGCCATGGTGGAGAGCCTAAGTAACGTGCTCGTATATCCGCATCTTGGGTAACAGTAGTTCGTGTAGTACCGCCTGAGACTGGACTTAGGTAACCATATCCGAGTAATAGAATGGGGACATTCCTTGAGGAGCTCAATAACATTCATCGTGCCAAAGTCCTGCAGGCTTATTAAGTTCAGGCACGAATGATAAGGTTTGAGTGGTAGTACTCAGGAATTATAAGATATTAATTAATTGTAGTTAGAGTTTGTTAGAGGCTCCGATTAATTAATGGATGTCCGGTAACCTTAAATATGGGGATTCTCAATTAATGCAACCCGTTCTCATAACGTGGTAATAAAGGGATAGGTCAGTATTAATTCTGTGGTGAAAAAAAATTAATATTAATTAATTAATTGTGTCCTGGGTTTTGGACATGGGAATTAATTAATTTATAGGCCCACTTTATTATTTGCATAAGGTCCCAGGCTTGGCCCAATTAAATATGCTGAATTGAGCCCAAAATGGCCCATTAGGGTTTCCAACCCTAGGTCTATAAATAGACAGCTCTCTCTCATAAGTCATAAGACAGTTGAAACACACTAACCCTAGAGAGAGAGAGGGAGGCACCGTTTTTGGGAGTTCAAAGGAGGAGAATTTCGATTCTGGTCCTGCTCAGAATACAGATCTACGGAGTCCTCACCAGTAGTAGATCTGAACATTATTGGGACATAGCCCTGAAGATCTGATCTGGAGAACAGATTTCTCTTCTATTCTCTCTTTGATGTTCGAATTTAATCTAGAAATTAGATCTCTAATTTCTATTTTTGCAGATTAAATCGGATCGCGTGGTTGAATTTGGATTTGGAATTCAAATGCGAAAGATCGGTTCAGACTCGACGGAGTTACGGTAAACCCTAAATCCACAATTCTTTGTATTAAATTCATAGGAGCATGCTAAGGTTTTGAGAATTTGAATTATGAGCAATATCCATAGATAGATCCGGTTCAGTTTGGTTGTGGTGATTCGGTTCACGGAAAAACCCTACAATTGGTATCAAAGCCAGGTTTCTGATTTATGGCTCTGTTGTTCATAATTAAATTCGATATGCATGTATGAATTTATTGTTTTGTGGATGTTTGGTTTTTGTTCCTTGTGGCAACCCGTTGATTCAGCCCGCAGTGGTTTATCCGTGTAGGGCTGAATTGTTTTTGTAAAATCACGAGAAAATCCGTGATTAGTGTAGATTTGAAAATTGTAATAGAATAGATTTTCTTTAATTTTCAAATTATGTAATTGGATGGGTCGAGGATGAAGAATGAAGATGGAGCCGACGAAGGGCCGGGCACGGTGGACGATGGCGACGGCACGACAGGCGCGACCGGGGCGTGCGGCGTGCGCACGGTGCGTGCGGGCAGCACCCATGGCGCGCGGCCTGCGCGCGCAAGGCAGCGCGGGTGCGTCACGGCAGCAGCGCGCGGTGCTGGCCGGTCTGGCGGCGGCGGCGGCTTCGGCGGTCGTCGACTGTTGCTGTCCCGTCGCGGTGGCTTGTGTTTTTGTGGTTTGTGCAATCCTGTGTAAACCCTAGGGTTTGCATTAGGGTTAGGGCAAATCATCAGATCACAAAGGCCTAAAAATCCAGAAGATTTGGTGTATCCAGATTTGAAGGCCCTTGAAGATTTGGAAGATTTGAAAAGATTTGGATTTATCCAAATTAATTCGAAATTCAAATTTGTAATAGATAGATATTATTTTCTATTTTGTGGGGCCACGAGGTACTTAATTGTCCTCATATGATATGTGATTTATTTATGTGCGCAATTAAGCATGTGTAGATAATAGGAAAAGCATGATTTATCGCTTTTATTATTTACAGCTTTTCAAGCATGCTTATGTGATTAATTTCTTTTGTTGGATTATATTTTTGGAATTTTTGGGCTTGTTTAATTACATGCAAAAATTTGGAAAATATAATTACAAGGAAATTATGTGTGCGCATAAAGAAACCTTTTAAAAGAAAAATACTAAGCAGATTTTTTAATTAAAATCAATAGACCTCCACAAAGCGGTCCTAGGCTGTAAGTGTATCTCTCGTTCTAGTAAACGTCTACGAGTGTAGCTTGCTAGTTCCCGGAGGTGCATGGGTACAGTTGTTGGAATTTCTAGACAAACAATTTAAATCATGTGAATAGTGGGAGGGCTTTGCGTAAACGTCTACGAGTGTAGCTTGCGTAGACCTCTTTCACAAGTATTCTAGGATTGATTTAAATTATAGATAACAAAAGCTTTAAGGGTTTTGCGGTATGGTTACGTGCCATGCTAAACAGTCTCTTTTGGCCGGAGTTAAATTTGTGGTTAATTGCTTAGAAGCATCTTAGAATATAATGCAAGAATTGCATCCCTGTTCTTGAGAGATGGTTTGGTCTAGGGTTTTCACTAATTATTAATTTCTAGTGTCAAAAGCATCCTGACATGGTAGTGAAATTAAATGGATTGGGGTTTAAAACCTGCAGTTCTGGTTGAGGGTGACATCGTAAACGTCTACGAGTGTAGCTTGCGGTGGGAACTCTTGGGCAATTAGTGGAAAACATTTGTATTTAATTTATTAAAAGGTTTTCAATGCATTTATTTTCGAAGTTCAACATGTATGTTCTTATTTAAGATTCTTTATTGTTTCAGATATGTCTATGTCTACTGTCAATCATTTACTTGCTCTCAATCCTCTAATAGGTCCAAACTTCCATGAATGGAGTTTCTGCATCAAACACATCCTTTATCTGAAAAATCAAGCACATGTTCGTTACATGGATCCACTGTTGCGTTCTCAAAGAGGAGTGTGCGAACTTGAGCTTGAATTCTATGACAGATGTGAGGAGCTTTGGAAGGAACTCTCGACGGCCTTTGGCAAAGTGGAGCGAACTATTAACTGTAAGCTTGTGCACAATCTTGTGTGCAAGAAGATGGTTGAGGATAGTTCAGTGACTACGCACATGATGTCTGTGATTGATCTCATGAGACAGTTTACTGTGAGGGGTGGTAATATCAGTGCGCAAGGCGAGATTGATATTATCTTGAATTCTCTTCCGGAATCTTATCATGACTTTAAGGTAGTTGCTGCTGCAAAGGGAGAGTATGCTCTACATGAGCTGCTTGAGGATCTTGTAGTGGAGCAGACTACCATGCGAGCACGGAAACCTGTTCTGTCTGGTTCTAGTACTGGTTCGACAACCTCTAAGGTTGGAGACGGTGGTGCTGAGAGCAAGTACAGGAAAACAGGCAGTCACTCCAAAGAAGAACGAGTGTGCTGGATGCGGAAAGGTGGATTGTCCGAATGCTAAGGGACAAGGTACGTCATTTGCATTTGTAACGGAAACATGTTTAGCATCGGTTTCTACACATTCATGGGTAGTGGATACTGGAGCTACTGATCATGTTTGTTATATTTTACAGGGGTTCACACCGAGGAGGGTGCTGAAGAATGACGAGGTTACCATCTCGATGGGGAACGCAGCAGAAGTGAGTGCAGCTGCCATTGGAGATTTCACCTTGTACTTTGATGATTCTGTTTTAACATTGAGAGATATTTTGTATGTGCCAGATTTTCGGCGAAACCTTATTTCAGTTTCCAAACTTTATGTTGATGGATATTCAGTTATTTTTGATAGTGGTGTTTCTATCATTGGTAATAACGGTGTTATCTGTCGTGGAATGCATAATAATTCTCTCTATGTTGTTAACTGTAATCATAAGTCTTCCGCAAGTATTGCATGTAATTCATCCGTAATTGATAATCCTAGGAAGAGAAAACTTACTTCTTCTGATGAGGATCTTACATATCTCTGGCACTTGAGACTGGGTCACATCAGCTTGAAGCGAATTCAAAGACTTGCAGATGACGGTACATTGGACCTAGTCCGGGCTGTACCTTATCAAGTCTGCGAATCCTGCATCGAGGGCAAGATGTCAACTAGGCCTTTCAAGGCTAGTCAGTCTCGAGCAGAGAAAGTGTTGGAATTGATCCATTCTGACTTATGTGGACCGATGTCCACACAGGCTCGTGGAGGGTACGAGTTCTTTGTCACTTTCATTGATGATTACTCAAGGTATGGATACGTTTACCTGCTTCGCTACAAGTCTGAATGCTTTGAGAAATTCAAAGAGTTCAAGGCTGAGGTAGAAAAGAAGGTCGGGAAAACTATCAAGTCGCTGCGATCTGACCGCAGTGGCGAATACCTCGGTAACGAGTTCCTGCAATATTTGTCAGAAAATGGGATTACATCCCAGTGGACTGCACCGGGTACTCCCCAGCAAAACAGTGTAGCTGAAAGAAGAAATAGGACTCTTCTAGAGATGGTAAGATCAATGATGAGTTATGCAAACTTACCAATTTCGTTTTGGGGCTACGCATTGGAAACAACAGCTTACGTGCTTAATGTGGTGCCTTCTAAATCAGTTCCTAAGACGCCTTCTGAGCTCTTCCTTGGTCGCAAACCTAGTTTGTGCAAGTTTAGAGTATGGGGTTGTCCGGCACACGTACTGTCGAAGGAACCTGATAAGTTAGAAAGCAGGTCAAAAGTAATGATGTTCATAGGGTATCCCAGGCAAACGAAAGGTGGTCACTTTTACTGTCCTGAGAGTCAAAGAGTCGTTGTTAGAACCAACGCTAGATTCTTAGAGGACGAGTATGTGAGTAATCACAGGTCAAGGAGTGATATCGTTCTTCAAGAAATTGAGAACGATAATGCAATTTCAAGGGAAGGGGAACGTGTAGATATGGGTGCACCTGTGAGAGGTACAACACCACAGGCACGTTCTTCAGTGCAAGGTGCTGGACCTCAAGTCACTGCACCTACAACTGACACGGCACCGATGCCTCGTCGTAGTGAGAGAGTTATTTTCCAGCCGGAAAGGTACATGTTCGTGGGTGAGTCTTCGGACTTGAGCCCGGAAGATGGACATGAGGACTCTGACCCACTGACTTAAGAAGAGGCAGTGCAGGACAAGGATGTTGCCCAATGGCGTGTCGCCATGGATTCTAAAATTGAATCCATAACTGCTATGGATGTATACAAGAAAACTGATTTGCCGAATAGCTTTAGGGCCATAGGGTGCAAATGGGTATACAAAAGAAAGAAAGGAGCGGATGGAAAGATCACGGCTTTTAAAGCCAGGCTGGTGGCAAAGGGTTATAGTCAGAAAGAGGGCATTGACTATGATGAAACCTTTTCACCCATTGCCATGCTCAGATCCATCCGGATACTCCTTGCCATAGCTGCGCATATGGACCTCGAGATCTGGCAGATGGATGTCAAAACCGCTTTTCTAAACGGTTACCTTGAAGAAGGTAGGGACATCTATATGCAGCAATCCGAGGGTTACATAAGCAAGGGCGAAGAACATCTTGTCTGGAAGCTTAAGAAGTCCTTGTATGGAATTAAGCAAGCTTCAAGGTCGTGGAACTTACGTTTCAACGATGTGATTAAATCCTATGGATTTGCACAGTTGGAAAACGAAAGTTGTGTTTACCGACTTTGTGTCAGTGGGAGCGTGGTCTTCCTTGCACTATACGTTGATGACATACTCCTATTTGGAAACAACGAGGGAGTGATGTCCTGAATCAAGGTTTGGTTATCCGAACAGTGCCAAATGAAGGATCTAGGAGAAGCTGGCTACATTCTTGGGATTAAGGTCTTACGAGATCGTAAGAGAAGAATGTTGAGCTTATCCCAGGCATCCTATGTGGATACTGTGATAGCCCGGTTCAGCATGCAACTCGCCAAGAAAGGCTTGCTACCTTTCAGACATGGCGTTCGTCTTTCTGGTGGACAGTGTCCTCAGACACAGCGGGAGAAAGACGAGATGAGTCTTGTACCATACGCTTCGGCGGTGGGTAGTATCATGTATGCGATGCTGTGTACTAGGCCAGATATCTGTTATGCCGTTGACATGGTAGCAAGATATCAGTCTAACCCTGGACAGGCGCACTGGACTGCTGTAAAGCACATCCTCAAGTATTTGAAAAGAACTAGGAATTTCTGTCTAGTTTATCAAAGTGAGGATTTGTGCCCTGTGGGTTATACAGACTCGGATTTCCAAGGGGTCCAGGATGAGAAGAAATCAACCTCAGGATATGTGTTTACCCTGGGAGGTGGAGCTGTATCTTGGAGGAGCTCAAAGCAAAAAGGCATTGCTGACTCCACCATGGAGACGGAATATGTCGCCGTCTCCGACGCCTCAAAAGAGGGGGTGTGGCTCCAGAACTACCATTTAGAGTTGGGCGTGATCCTGAGTTTGCCGAGGAGCATCACAATTTATTGTGATAACTCTGGTGCAGTGGCAAACTCAACGCGGTCTCACAGGGCAAGCAAACACATAGAGAGAAAGTACCATATCATACGAGAAATTGTATCGAGGGGCGATGTGCTGATTAAGAAGATTGACACTGCTGACAATCTTGCTGATCCGTTTACAATGAGCTTGCCGCAGAAAGTTTACGAAAGACATATTCGTGAGCTGGATCTGAGGTGGATGCCGACCACTTACAGTGGTTAAAGTGACAGCAGACTAGATAGGCGGACTGTATACTCTGTAATAGCTTAGTTATGCTTCGAGTATAAGTGGGAGATTGATGGGTTTTGTATACTGAAAGCATTTATTACAATGAGTATACAACAATTTATTTATCCTATCTGTTAACAATCTTACATGTGTGAACAATGGTATCCTCTTGTCTCACCGATAGGGACGATCATACGGCGTGTTGTAGATCGCAGAAGACAGTATGATCACTTGACCTAGTGAGACATAAACCTGATCACAGCCGAGACAGCGTATGAGGATACATCTGTCCGGATGGCTGCAGCATTGTCGGAATTAGTAGTCTGTCTTGGTTACTTGACATGCTGGACCGCAGTGAGATATATTCGTCTGTCTGACATCAGCGAATAAAAGATCTCGTTATATTGATTGAGTCCAAACCCTAACGAAGGTTCAGGGGTTTGCACGAGTTGACTGTTGCTTTGACTTGCCATGGTGGAGAGCCTAAGTAACGTGCTCGTATATCCGCATCTTGGGTAACAACAGTTCGTGTAGTACCGCCTGAGACTGGACTTAGGTAACCATATCCGAGTAATAGGATGGGGACATTTCCTGAGGAGCTCAATAACATTCATCGTGCTAAAGTCCTGCAGGCTGATTAAGTTCAGGCACGAGTGATAAGGTTTGAGTGGTACTCCTCAGGAATTATAAGATATTAATTAATTGTAGTTAGAGCTTGTCAGAGGCTCCGATTAATTAATGGATGTCCGGTAACCTTAAATATGGGGATTCTCAATTAATGCAACCCGTTCTCATAATGTGGTGATAAAGGGGTAGGTCAGTATTAATTCTATGGTGAAAAAGAATTAATATTAATTAATTAATTGTGTCCTGGGTTGTGAACATAGGAATTAATTTATTTATAGGCCCACTTTATTATTTGCATTAGGTCCCCGGACTGGCCCAATTAAATATGCTGAATTGAGCCGAAAATGGCCCATTAGGGTTTCCAACCCTAGGTCTATAAATAGACAACTCTCTCTCAAAAGTCATAAGACAGTTGAAACACACTCCCTAGAGAGAGAGAGGGAGGCGCCGTTTTTGGGAGTTCAAAGGAGGAGAATTTTTATTCTGGTCCTACTCAGAATACAGATCTACGAAGTCCTCACCAGTAGTAGATCTGAATAGCATTGGGACACAACCCTGAAGATCTGATCTGGAGAACAGATTTCTCTTCTCTTCTCTCTTTGATCTTCGAATTTAATCTAGAAATTAGATCTCTAATTTTTGTTTCCGCAGATTAAATCGGATCGCGTGGTTGAATTGGGATTTGGAATTCAAACGCGAAAGATCGGTTCAGACTCGATGGAGTTACGGTAAACCCTAAATCCACAATTCTTTGTATTAAATTCATAGGAGCATGCTAGGGTTTTGAGAATTTGAATTATGAGCAATATCCATAGATCGATCCGGTTCAGTTTGGTTTTGGTGGTTCGGTTCACGGAAAAACCCTACAAGAGGGGCTTGCTGAATTCACTCGCAATCATGTGTGGGACTTAGTAGACAGGCCAGAACATCAAAGTGTTATAGGCACTAAGTGGGTGTTCAAAAACAAGAAAGATGAGACTGGCATGGTTGTCTGAAATAAAGCGCGTCTCATAGCAAAAGGATATAGATAACGCGAAGGCATAGACTATGATGAGACAATTGCTCTGATAGCTCGACTAGAAGCAATAAGGTTGTTCCTTGCATATGCTGCACACCATGAATTCTCGATTATGCCGATGGACGTAAAGAGTGCATTTCTGAATGGTGAGCTCAAGGAGGAAGTCTATGTTGAGAAACCACCAGGCTTCGAACAAGGAAACCAATTATACAGGCTAAGGAAAGCCTTATATGGTTTGAAGCAAGCACCAAGAGCATGGTATGGAACTCTGTCCAAGTTCCTGCTCTCAAATGGTTTCAAGAAAGGGAGGATTGACCAAACTCTCTTTCGAATCGAAGATGAAGGAAGTATTCTACTGGTTCAGATATACGTAGATGACATCATATTTGGATCGAGGAATCAAGACCTATGTGATAAATTCTCCAGGCTCATGACAAGTAACTTTCAAATGAGTATGATGGGGAAGATGTCATACTTCCTTGGACTTCAAGTCGAGCAGTCCAGTGAAGGGATTTTTATCCATCAAAGGAAATACACACGCGATCTAATTGCGAAGTATTGTCCAGAGAAGACCAAGAGTCTATGGATTCCAATCAGCACAACGTGTATAGCAGCTCTTGAGAAAGAAGGGGATGATGTGAATCCTACCCTTTATCGTGGTATTATTGGTTCTCTGCTATATCTCACTGCCTTCAGACCGGATATTTCATATGATGTAGATTTATGTGCGAGATATCAAGCCAACCATAAGAGGACACACTTGGACACTACTAAGCGGATTGTTAGTTATCTCAAATGCACAGAAGGTCTAGGGATTTGGTATCCAAGGTCCGACAGTCTAACTCTGAGTGGCTACTCAGACTCTGACTTTGGAGGGTGCAAGATTGGTAGGAAAAGCACCAGAGGAACTTGTCAATTCATTGGACACAAGCTGATCAACTGGTTCAGTAAGAAACAACATTTTGGAGCTATGTCGACTACTGAAGTAGAGTACGTAGCAGCTGCTAGCTGTTGTTCGCAAATTCTATGGATTCGGCAACAACTACAGTACTATGGTATTCTTCCTGAATGTGTGCCTATATACTGCGACAACAATAGTGCCATGTGCATTACGAAGAATCCAGTGCATCACTCAAGGACAAAGCATATCGATATCCGACATCATTTTATTTGCGATCATCAGGAGAAGAAGGACATTGATGTTCGATATATATGCACGGAGGACCAGATTGCTGATATCTTTACTAAACCATTAGCAGAGACCAGATTCAAGGAATTATGCATCAAGTTAGGTCTCATGGAGTTAGACGATGTTGTGGATGAATGAGATGCTATTCTCATTCTTTCTTGACTTCTTGGATTTCTGGAGGATGTGTGAAAAACGTATCCCAGACAGTCAGCAGAGTTGGTGGTTCTGCTAGGCAGATAGCAGAGGTAGTGACACTGCTAGGACGTTAGCAGTGGTGCAGATCTTGCTAGGAGTATAGCAGATGTATGGAGTATTATCAGCAGTTAGCCAAAGCAGAAGTTTCGTATTCTTTTCTGACTTATTTTATTTGGGGTGCATATAGGAAGATTTTAAGTTAGTTTGCTGACATGAAAACATTTCACAAAAAAAATATATATATATATATATTTTCATTTCATTAGATAATTTTTCTTTACAAGGGAGGAAGTAAAAATTACAAGGACTTCATTTAATAGGGGGAGCGAGGCTGAAAGGGAAAGAAATCAGATCCCCTAAGGTTGGAACGACCGGCAGCTATGTCTGGAAACCTCTGTTCCAGGAGCCAGCTGAGTTGCATGCCGCATGGAAGGGGCTCCTCCAGATAATGCCGGACGCAATCTCGGACACCTTGGAAGACGAAGGCCGCCCAGTCCACCTCCGCCCTATCATCGAAGGCCATCATGGCCTTCCAGACCTCCTTGGAGAAGGTCGAATCGACATGATCGTAGCCAACGATCATGTTGTGGATAAAGAGGAACATCACCCAGTATGAGGTCCGGAGCCCGGAAGCAGAGGCCGTAGGGCTGAACTCAAACCAGGAAGAATGTTTCCACTTCTCCCACGCCGACCATTCTAGAGCCGTCTCCGCTCCACGATAGTCCCAGATCGATATAGGACCCCGGGGAAGGCCGAAGTCTCGAGCAAAAGAATCAAGGGTCCAGCGGACGAGCTGATTCCGGAAGATGCCATATACAGCGTCCTCCTCCTGAGCGCAGGTCCGGAGGAACTCCCTGAGGTGACCCTCTTGGAAGTGGTGAGGAGTTGTGCAGACAAACTGCTCAAGTCCGTTCAGTCGCACGGCTACCATGGCCTCCTCAGCCACCATATAATCTGACTCGTACTCAATGTACAAGCCAGATTCGTTTAGAATAGTCACACATGGTGGAGAATCCATATCTAGAGAAGGAAAGTTTTTTTTTAAGAAGAAAGAAGGCGAAAATGGAGATAAGTGAGATGAAGGTCATCACGTAAGGCCGTATTTATAAGCAGAAAAATGGTCTTGTGCTCTCATAATGACTGGTTGAAAAATCTTTCATAAGATCACAACGACTTAAAACGTCTCTTGGAATTTGAAGCATCGCAGAGAGAGAGATATCGCCAGATAGGCATTGAATGTCTAATCGGAGATAGATATGATGGAAGATTATCAGACGGCGATGGGCTCAAGACACTCATTACATATACTTGAATGATGAATACCAATTTCAGCAGACATTATGAGAAATGACAATTTGGGAAGGGATATTATATGCCTATTGCTAACACGTGTATGCTAAACTCATACCCTCGTCGGAATACACGTTGACAAATTGCTGAGTCCAAGCTCTCAGCAATCTCAGACGCGTATGCGGGAAGTCTTCTTTTGAATTCAAACTGATGGGACCCGACGCAATGCATTTAATGCATGCAGACGGCTGCGACGAATCAGGAAAAGCAATGTCCAAAGCACTCAAGTAAATTTTGGAGAGTGGGAGGCTATACGGAAGGTCGCGCTGGATCTTAACCGTCGATTAAATCCACCCAGGAAGAATCCCCAGCCATTAGATCTTACATCAGAAGGTATAAATCTGAACCTTCATCCTTGTCGCATACTTTTTCGGAATTCAAATTTTAAATCCCTAATTGTCTCCAAACCTTCGAGCCCTCTCACTCAAACCCATCCCACTCAAAATCTATCTCTGAAATTCAAAGTTAGTACCCATGGCTACCAACTCCGAATCATCATCTACCCAAAATCCTGAAACTGGCAATAGTTCTCCCGAACCACGTACGACTCCCACTTTCATATTTCCACCGATTACGGGTTCGCCGCTGCATGAGCGACATGCGTCGGGATTCATAGGGATTGTGAAGAAAGAAGACATCGATGACTCCATCCCTTACAGTCAACTCGTTGTTTTGGCTCGGAAGAAGTAGCAGACCGGCCATACAAAGGAGCAGAGGCGGTTAGCCTAAATAATGAAGGACAGAATCCTGTACATACCTCTTGCTACTTCTCACATTCCAGAATGGATCATGCATATTCTTGACACCGAACAGTTAGTGAAATACCTATCTGCTGAACCTGAACACTTTCATCCATATATGGAGTCAGAATTCTATGTTAGGGCTGTAATGGATGATGCTAAGAAGTCATTCAAAACCTCTGTCTACGGCAAAACAAATTCCAAATGAGTATGATGGGCAAAATGACATACTTTCTTGAACTGCAAGTGGATCAAACTGATGAAGGAATTTTCATCAGTCAGAGGAAATATACTCAAGATTTAATCAACAAATTCTGCCCTGAGAAGACAAAGTCTTTGAGGATCTCGATGAGCACCAGTTCTCAGATCACTCTCGACGAAGAAGGAGAAGCAGTTGATCCAACTGACTATCGAGGGATTATTGGGTCTTTGCTATATCTAACTGCTAGCATACTTGACATCTCTTATGCTGTGGGAGTTTGTGCAAGGTTCCAGACCAACCCTAAGAAGTCCCACATGGAAGCAGCAAAGAGGATCGTGAGATATCTTAAGAAGACTGATTCTTTGGGTATATGGTATCCCAAGTGTGATGGAATCATGCTAAATGGATTCTCGGATTCAGATTTTGGAGGTTGCATAATCGATCGAAAGAGCACAAGTGGAACATGTCTGTTCCTAGGGCATAAATTGATCAGTTGGTTCAGCAAAAAGCAGCATTCAATGGCTACTTCTACAACAGAGGCTGAATATGTTACAACCGCTAGCTGTTGTGCTCAAGTGTTATGGATTAAGCAACAACTCAAGGATTATGGAATAGAATCTGGATGTGTGCCAATATATTGCGACGACAACAGTGTAATTTGCATATCGAAGAATCCAGTTCTACATTCTAGGACGAAGCACATCGATATTCGTCATCTCTTCATCCGAGATCACGTTGAGAAGAAAGATATATCGGTTGAATTTATAAGGATGGAGGACCAGCTAGTGGATATATTCACCGAACCGCTACCTGAGGCTCGTTTTAAAGAGCTATACATCAAACTAGGTCTTTTAGAGTTTGATGAAGACTCAAGGGATAGAGATGAAAACTGAGCTGTACAAAATTGCTTGATTGTATAATTAAGTCAGTTGTGTTAGAATCGTTTGCTTGACATTAAAAAAAAAGGAAAACGATTTCATTGATGGAGAGAGAGTACATCATACAAGGACAAGAAAATAAAAATACAGAAAATCATTAAAGATGATCGAAATACAAACTTGGAGTGGGCACAAATCTTGGAGGATAGTAGTCGGAGCCATCCAAGTTCGACTGGCCTTCGGTGTAGTAAGGGATTTGCTTCTCAATCAGCTAGTTCAACTACATTCCATATGATGGGTTTTGTATACTGAAAGCATTTATTATAATGAGTATACAACGGTTTATTTCTCCTATCTGTTAACAATCGCACATGTATGAACAATGGTATCCTCTTGTCTCACCAATAGGGACGATCATACGGCGTGTTGTAGATCGCAGAAGACAATATGATCACTTGACCTTGTGAGACATAAACCTAATCACAACCGAGACAGCGTATGAGGATACGTTTGTCCGGATGGCTGCAGCATTGTCGGAATAAGTAGTCTGTCTTGGTTACTTGACATGCTGGTACGCAGAAGTGGCGTATTGATGGACCGCAGTGAGATGTATTCGTCTGTCTGACATCAGCGAATACAAGATCTCGTTATATTGATTGAATCCAAACCCTAACGAAGGTTCAGGGGTTTGCATGGGTTGACTGTTGCTTTGACTTGCCATGGTGGAGAGCCTAAGTAACGTGCTCGTATATCCGCATCTTGGGTAACAGCAGTTCGTGTAGTACCGCCTGAGACTGAACTTAGGTAACCATATCCGAGTAATAGGATGGGGACATTCCCTGAGGAGCTCAATAACATTCATCGTGCCAAAGTCCTGTAGGCTGATTAAGTTCAGGCACGAGTGATAAGGTTTGAGTGGTACTACTCAGGAATTATAAGATATTAATTAATTGTAGTTAGAGCTTGTCAGAGGCTCCGATTAATTAATGGATGTCCGATAACCTTAAATATGGGGATTCTCAATTAATGAAACCCGTTCTCATGACGTGGTAATAAAGGGGTAGGTGAGTATTAATTCTGTGGTGAAAAAGAATTAATATTAATTAATTAATTGTGTCCTGGGTTGTGGACATGGGAATTAATTAATTTATAGGCCCACTTTATTATTTGCATTAGATCCCAGGTCTTGCCTAACAAGTGTGCTGAATTAAGCCCAGGAGCCCATTAGGGTTTACAACCCTAGGTCTATAAATAGACAGCTCTCTCTCATAAGTTGTAACACAGTTGAAACACACTAAACCTAGGAGAGAGAGAGGGAGGCACCGATTCATAAGAGAAAGGAGGAGAATTTTCGAATTCTGGTCCTGCTCAAGCCACAGATCTACGGAGTCCTCACCAGTAGTAGATCTGATCAGCACCGGGATACAGATCTGAAGATCTAATCTGGAGAACAACAAATTTCTTCTTCCATTTTCTTTATTTCAATTTTATCTTAGAAATTAGATTTCTAATTTCTGATTCTGCTGATAAAATCGGATTGCGTGGTTGAATTCAAGTTGGAAATTCAAACACAAAAGATCGATTCAGACTCGACGGATTTACGGTAATCTCTCAATCCACAAATTTGTATTAAATTCATAAGAGCATGCTAGGGTTTTGTGAATTTAGATTATGTGCAATATCCATAAACCGATCCGGTTCAGTTTGGTTTTGGTGATTCGGTTCGCGTGAAAACCCTACACCATATGTGACGGTGACGTCAGACAAATTCTGAAGGGCCATCTTCAAGCGGTCGAAGATGAAAGATGCCCAATCCACCTCAGCCTCATCCATAAATGCCATCATCGCATTCCAGACAGGCGGAGAAAAGCTACAATCTAGAAGGGAGTTACCTACCACCATTTGGTTCACAATGTCGAAGGACAATCGGTACCACGACATCAGGAATCCTGCAATTATAGTTGGATGGAAGCCGACATCCGTAGCTCTCGAACGCTGCCATGCCGACCACTCAGGCGTCATTTCTTCTTTAAGATAATCCATAACCGGTGTCCCATTGCGACTAAGCCCAAAGTCGGCAGTAAAAGAGTCAGCCGACCAAAAGAACTCCTCCCCACCAAGATTACAATAGATCTCCTCATCCACAGTGATAGTGGAATTATGAGCAAGCACTTTCAACACATCCGCTTGGAAGGTGTGAGACTCCTTGGTCACAAAGGATTCAAGCCCAATCCTCCGCAAGCTTCCCACCACAGACTCATAGATGGTCGGATTTCTCCAGTGTTATCGATAAAGACCACCTCTATCCAAAATCTTGTTACGTTGAATGGAGATTCTTGCGATATCACTTGGAGAAGACATGTTTTTGTCAGATGTGATATTTTATTCCAAGAAGAAAGAGTTGTATGTAATACAATGATCGTTTAAAGGGGTATTTATAGACGATCTTGTGCGACGATCGAGAGGATGTCAAGATACTTAAATACAAGGCATGACTCTTCATGGTTCAGATTCAAAATCTGATAAGTCAACATTGAATGCTAGACAACAACATCGAACCATCCATGAATGGACATGTGGCCAAGAAGTCAGAAGGCTAATGGGTGCAGAGTCAGTGAATGGTCAATTGGTGGAAGTATAGTTCCTTAGACTTCTCTTAAAATCATAAGGATGGAGTCTAGGAACGGAGTGCTAATGAAAACAGCGTAAGGTCACAGTGTCAACTAGCAATACAGGTTGACACAGTTACTCAGTTTTTCTATCAGGACAATTGAGAACTGTCCCACGAAGTTTGATGAAGTACGTGAAAAGGGAATTGCGATTGGAAGTGGGCGCGAATTTTGAATTTGTTGAATTCGTCGGCTGCACGTCGCATTAAATGCGGGCAGCACAATGGCATATTATACGGAGCCACGTCTCTCATCCCATACGCTCCTAAACAGCGCGACAGAAGTGAACAGTCGCATATGTCAGCCTCAACCTCCATCGTTGATCGCAAAAAGTACTTTAAATCTCAGCTGTGGATCTTTATTAACAATCAATCTTAAAACCCTTTTATAAACCCTTCCCTTGATCGTCTTCAACACTTTTCCTCTCTGCAACTCTCCTATCAGAAATTCCAAGCCTTCAACTTTTGCATCTCATCTTCACCCACATTATATCTTATCAACATGCCGAAGAAAATATCACAACAGACCAAAGGTCCCAATCTCTCTGACAACCCCGAGCGATACGTTTCCATGAAGAAAAGTCCCCACGCAGATTTAGTCCGATTTGTGAAAGACGATGCATATTCTTACGGATTCTCCTGCAAACAAATTAGGGCAGCACAAGTCGTGAAGGAAAGGATCCTAAATTGGAGAGATATCAGAACTATTGTTACAGATGATGAACTTACCAAGAAGCTCTCTACAGAAAAATTGACGCAATTTTTTACAGCATTCCCTCGACGATTCAAACCCTATCGCATAGCAGAATTCTACAAAAACGCGATTATAGCTAAATATCAAAAATCTTTCAAAACTAATATTGAGAAGACAAAGATCTTAGTTGATGTTGATCTTATTGTGCTCAATCTTCATCTACAAAACAAAGGGATCAACATCGCCAATTATCTTGATCAAGACAAGAAGGCCATGGAAAGACATTGGAATGAATCAAAAAAGCTTGATCTTAAGGAAGATTAGAAACTGGCCACTAAGATATCAGAACTGAAGCCCTTCTACAAGATGCTCAGTCAGGTTGCACTGAGAATGTTGTACTGTGGAGCAGGCTCTTTCTAAGAAGTGAGCTAACCTAAGTATGTAGTTATGATGGTACTTGACGATGGTCCAGGGGGAAACTGGGCAGAGTACATCTATGGAAGACTGCTTGAGAATGCCAAGAAGAATAAAGGCATTAGAAAAGACAAGAAGTTTTCATCGAGTGTCAGTTTCGGTCTCAAGGTCAGTTACCTTATAGAAAGACTAATCGGTCTTAACCAAGAGGGAGAAGACCTTCTCCCGTCTGACTTTATCCCTTTGAGGAACCTCATCTACCGTTCAGTGGAAGGAGATAAAGGAGATGATGGAGATGATGGGGATGATGGAGATGCTGATGATCGGGACAGTTTTGATGACAAAGTGGTCGAACCTAAGACAGCTGACAGTCTCGCCACAATACCTCCAGTTCAAACTACCGAAAGAGCCAAAAAGCCTAAAAGAACTGCCACCTCAGTTCCAGGCAAGAAGAAAATTGTTCCGTTCCAAACTCGTGAAGAGATTGAAAAGAAGAAAAAGAATAACAAGAGGCAGATGGAAGTTATCATGGAAGAGGAAATGCATCGTACAAAGAAAAGGAAGCAGACTGTTGTTGAACAACCAAAGAAGAGAAAAGACGATGATTTTGATATATCTATGATGAACGTTGCCAGGAAGCTGCAATTCCCTGATCCAGTTGGTGGAACTGCACAATCCTCATTTCCACATGAGACAGTTAAGAATATTGGTATCATGTCTACTGAAGCTTTCAACCGCCTACATCTTGAGGCAGTTGGATTCTATCCGACTAATGAGTTGGTGGATATTATTGACATGAGGAGCTCAAATTCTTAAAAGACTATGTCTCAAAGGTAGGAAAACCCCCAATCTACTCCCAAGGACGGCCAAACTGCATCGTAATAAAACTCAAATGAACAAGAAGCATCTAGCCGCGCAGATGAACAAGGTGCAATTTTCCAGCCCCTCATGGAAACAGGCGGAATTCTTCAAGATGATGCCACTGAAGACAGAGAAGAACTTACACGAGTGATCATTCAAAGGAAGATAGATGAAAACAACGTTGCTCTGGAAAGACTGCATGTTCTTCAAATCAAACTGGATGCAAATCGATCTCAACTGGAGGAAGAGAAAGAGAGGGAAATTGAAAGGTTAATGAAAGAGGAGAGACAGCGAAAGGCAAAGGAAGCTGCTTTGGAGCAAGCCATTCAACTCTCACACACATTAACTCTTCGAGCAACTACCGAGCGAGCCCTTGAAATCATTCATGAGCGCACACTGCATAATCTTCTCCTGAAACAACTTCATATTTTGTATCGATGCAAATCTGCTGAAGAGTACTTTGTGAAGAATGCTCAGAAAATCCGAGAAGAAGAGGAAGAGATGTTAAGGCTAGAACGAGAAGCTGAGCAGAGGAGAATAGAAGCAGCTGAGCAGAGAAAGAAAGAAGAGGCCGAAGCAGCAGCAGCCGCAGAAAGGGAAAGGCAGGAGGCAGGGGAAGCAGAAAAGAAAAGACAAGAGGAGGAGGCAGCAGCCGAAACTGCTCACTCACATCAAATGGAGATGGCACAGGAAACTGCCACTGAGGGAGACTTAAGGGAAATGGTTCTTCATGTTGAACAGACAATTGTTACTCAGGAAACACTGTCTCCTTACCCTATCTCAGTTGGTGTTCCCACCTTGACCATGGATGATACAGTACAAGACGTAATCAAACAAGAAGTGAGTCATCAGGTCCAGACATCCATGCCTTCTATCATTGATATTGTCAAAAGGAGGGAAGAGATAAGGGATGAGCAAATGAGAATGCAGTTGCAGTTGCTGGAAAAAGCAAGAGAAGAGCAGATAAAGGGAGAAGAAATAAGGGGTGTGCAAATGAGAATGCAGAGAGGAGCAGATAAAATTAATGATGGAAATGGCCAAAAATCTAACCAAGCAAACTGGAACTTCATCGTCCTCCACTCCAGACAAATCGAAGGGCAAAGAAAAATCCAAGGAGTGATTTTAGAACTGAATTTTTTTGTATCTTTTGATGTAGTGTTTCACTTTTCATGTACTTGTAACGATCACATATAATGAAATGTTAAAAATTGCTGGTTTGAAAACAACTTCTCATTGTCTCTTACCTTAGATACTTATTATTTAGTTGAATTCACATTTTCCAGTGTATTCAGCACATTGTTTTTCGTTCTAATTTGATTTATATTAATTGAGTAATATCTCTCCGACTCAGGGGGAAGATCAATTAGAGTAGGTCGAGTTTAGAGGAAGCACATATCTGAATAGTGTTAGAATTTCATACTTGTAAACTCAGAGCAACTGCATCCTCATTCCGACTTAGATGATATAGTTCTGACAACATCAAAAAGGGGGAAATTATTAGATGTTGATGAAGAAATCTCACCTTTAATTTGATGTTTTGATGTGTCAAAACTGTATACCAAGGTTTACTCTTTAAAGTTATTACTTCATGTAATCCTTGTATATGATAATCGAGTTGTAATAGTTCGGGAGAATCAAATCGCAAAAAACTGTGAAGACAGCTCAAGAAGCAATATGCGAAGAAAACTGTGAAGACAGTTCAAGAAGCAATATGCGAGGAAAATTGTGAAGACAGTTCAAGAAGCAATATACGAGAAAACTGTGCATACAGTTTTAAACTGTCAAGGATGAAATAGCGATGAAAACTGTGGACACAACTTTTATAAATGAGAGAAATTGTCTAGAGCAGCTCACAGTTTTACACCAAAAGAAACACGTGAAAGAAAGGAGCCTAGCAATCATAAAGAGCATTGAAGATTCAACGATAAGGAACAAAGATACACACAATTATGACTGCAGTACAATGTTGTTCAAAGTCTGACTCAGATGAGACAAAACTGTCTCTTCAAAAGCGTGGCAGTGATCAGAAAAGGCAGAGGAGCAGGTCTGCACCAACAGAAAAGAATGGTCATTGATTCGACATCATTCCAATTGTCTCTACCGGCTACTTTCAGATATTCAACTATAAATAGCAGAAGGACCGAAGAAATAAAAACTCTGAATCATTAAACAAGCATCATTACTCTGCCGAATTTAAAGCTCATAGCATTCAAAGCTCACAAGCGAACGGCATTTACTCCGTGTGTCAATTTGTGAACACGAGGCTCTCTTGCTTACTAAATCATTTGTGATTCACCGTGTGACTTTCAGTGCATGAGGATTTAGTCTAATCGACTTAGTCTTTCTTGTTGGAGTTCTTACTTTTCAAGTAAGAACATAGCAACCTGATTCTCTGAGGAGGAACAGGTTATTACAGCCTATCGCCGACTCTCGAGTGTTCGGGGAAGAATGCAACCATCCACTTACCGGAGAAGGAGAAGGGAGGTTTGTCCTTGATATGTGTGTAAAATGACCTATATTTCGATGTGTGAGCGTGCATGTTTGTGTCCATTTTACCCTTATATCATATATTTTTGCTGCTCTTTTGTTGTGTTATCGTGTTTTTGTGTTTGGAATGTTGTATGATGAGTTTTGAGCATAAAACAGCACTTTTGGTGGAGTTTTGGAGGTAAATTGCCCGAGCTGAAGGTCAAAAGGAAGTTGGATCGACCGAGCGGAGAAAAAGGAAGGAAGAGACCGGATTTCAGAGAGATCGCTCGGCCGAGCTAGGTAAGGCTCGACCGAGCCATGTGGAACAGAGGCCTGGCTCGGCCGACCCTGTAGTGCTCAACCAAGCCTGCATTTCAGAGGATCCGCTCGGCCGAGCCAAATTGGGTTTTGGAAGTTTCTAGCGGTTTTCCAGCTAGCTCGGGCGAGCCGAATTTGGCTCGGGCAATCCTAGGCTCTGTTTGTTCGTCTATAAAAGGGGGATTCTCGAATTTTAAGGGGACTTTTGCCAAAATTTCAAATAACCGTTAGGAAAATTCTCTCCCAATCCATCTTCCAAACACTTCCTATCCATATTCAAGAGGATCTAGGCCACATTCCTCCACATTTGGTGAAGATCAAGGAAGATCAAGAGGTAGATTGAGTACAAGGAAGGCAATTGAGGAAGATCAACATTAGACCTATCAATTTTGTAATGGATTCTATTACTTTCTCTATTGTATTGTACGGAATTGAAGGTATGAGGAACTAAACTCTTTTGTGAATGTTGATTGAATGGATAATGTGTTGAGATGAGATTGATTGATGATTGTTTACTTTCCTTTGAGAGCTTGAATTGCACTAGATCTTAATCCTTACCACCTAGGTGTAGGTAATAGCCAACTTAGGAGGTAGTTGTTGTGAACACTGTAGCCAACATGCGGGCAGAATCATCGTGAATAGTGTAGATTCATATAATTCTAGATCCAATCCCTGTGCAGAGATAGATCATAGGACAATAATCTACGTTCTAGAAGGAGTGGTCTAGGATTCGATAACATGACAGTTTGAGAGTTCTAGTATCATCAACTGTTAGCTCGCCGTTACAAGGGGTTAACTAGTGTAGGGTGGATTGCTCAATCTCCTACGAATTAAAAATGGTTTACATCATGATTTGATCAAATTTGCACACATTTGATATTCACTCAACATTCACTCTTATCTCATTGTTGTACTTGGTACTTTTTCTACCTAATTGGAGGAAATTGATTGAGTTGATCATTTGAGTATACTTGTTCATAATTAGAAATATGTTTGATTTCATTTATGTTTAGATTGTTACGATTTTGCCTAGTTAATAGAAACTCAACGACTAAAGAGTGTTACCTAGCTATATGTTTTCATACAAGTAGATGGTATTCTATAGGGCAAAGTGAAAGAACCATGGATTGAAAACTTAACATTATAAAGTGCTAATTTTACACCGCATCATGTTTTTGGCGCCGTTGCCGGGGAATTCTTTTGAGTAGGCTTATTGATATTGTTGAAAGTTTGAAAGTTGTAAGCTAGGTGTTTGATTAATTGCTTGTGTGAATATTGTTTTTAGTTCTCGTTTGGAAATAGTTCTTGATTTGTTTGTTTGATTTATGTAGGATCGATAATTGGTTTTTGTGGATTTTGTAGGTTGTTTATGATCAATAGGTCTAAGGCTCGCGAGATTGAAGAAAGAAAGTTTCGTCAAAGAAGTGAGAACATTGAAGTTGAGTTTGAGATGGATCACCGTGGCGATGATACGGTGAGAATAGAAGAGTTAGAGAGGCAGCTTGAGTTAATGAAGGCTATGATGAATGAGAGGAACGGGCCAAGAAGACCGTTACAAAACTTGTTTAGACCGCAAGGGGGACCTATAACTGAAGGATTCCGGTTAGGAGTGAATGCCACACAATTTGAGATCAAGCCACAATTGGTACAAATGATTCAAAACAACCAATTTGGGGGACATATGACCGAGGATCCTAACATCCATATCTCTAGGTTCTTAGAGATCACGGATACGATCAAAATCAATCAGGTGCCCAAAGATCAAATTAGATTGCGGTTATTTTCATTCTCTTTGCGAGATGGAGCAAGGAATTGGTTCGAAGGTTTGGACAAATCCAACATTGCTACAAGGGAGGAACTTCAGGAGAAGTTCTTGTTCAAGTTCTTTCCGCCGAGTTTGATGTTGAAGAGGAGAGCCGATATAACTTCTTTTGGGCAAAGATACGATGAACCGCTCTATGAAGCATGGGATCGGTTCTGTGAGCTTCTACGAAAATGTCCAAGGCATGGTCTCTCCCGAAGTCAACAAATTTGCCAATTTTATGGGGGATTGAATTATGATACAAAGGTGATGATGGACGCTCGTCAAGAGGTTCTTTCCTCGACCAAGAAGAAGACAAAGCATGGCGTACAATTGAAAAGATGGCTGAAAATAGCTTCCAATGGCCAAAGGAAAGGAAAGATTATAGACCGATGAAATCGGTAAATGATGTCAAGGAAAGCGAGGATTTCAATGAACAAATCGCAGCCATGCAACGGAAGCTCGATGTATTGTCTACTACAGAGAATAGTAGAGAGGATACGATGGTAATTAAGCATGAAGAGGCTTATCCAGAAAATGTGAACTTTGTCAACCAAAGGATGGGGTACAACAATCAACCTCAATATAATCCACCGGGAAATATGTATTACCATCCCTCCAACCGGTTCATCCCAACTTCTCTTATGCAAATTGATAACGCGTTTCACAACGCGCTATAGCTGCAAGTGTACAGATCACTGCAGAGGCAAGTAATAAATTATCGAACGCAAGGATTGCAGGCTCGAAATATAATCAAGCACTAAACGCAAATATCTTACTACTATCTAGACACATCGGTAAAAGAGTTTGATTCATTTAGACTAGGCAGTTTGAAAAGTAATTAATTAAAAAGACAATTAAGAAGATCGAGTGAAGAAAATATGAGAAACTAGGATTCCAGGGTAATCAACTTTGAAGAACAATCAAACAATCATTTATATAATTCGATTCCAATTTAATTTCCAAAAACGTGAGTTAATCTCAATTATGTTATCAGGTGATCCTCTCGGACTCTAAATCATAACTTGGAAATAAAAGACCTAGTGACTCCTCTCGGATGCGCAAGAGGACTTTTACTCTATATAAAATCTTAGATTTTTAAAACCCTTCAACAGCTCAAATTCCTCTTGGATAATTGACCTATCAAATTTAATTATTTTGCGTCTTAATCAATAACCTAGACCTCTCGGTTCAAAAATTACCAATTCGAATTACAATCAATGGCCAGTATCTCATAATTAAAGAAAAGCTCAAATATAATTAAAACATCAATGGAAAGAGAAAATCAAATCATATAAACGACGGAATAATCATTCAACAAGTTTCAAAACCCTAGAATCTACAATGGGATTTAGCCAATCATGAAAAATTCCATATTTACAGAGAAAAGAAGAAACCAAAATAGAGAAAACATGAAACCAAAAACCAGTATTCTTCAATCTCAAGTCTTCAATCTTCGAACTTGCTCCGTTCTCCCTTTTCTCAATAGTCGATTCAGAAATAAAAGTGAAAGAACCTTTTTGAGTCTTGGAAGCCTCTATTTATACATATCTCGTTCATACCCTAAAAGATATGGGATTTGTATCAATTTCCGCCTAAAAAGTCACGAACGGCGACCCAAAAAGCGTCGGTGGCGACCGCCGAGCGTGCGCCCGGGTCGCCATTCATGCGCCGTGCCAAGTCCAAGAATTTTTGCACAATTGGCGGCCTAAAAGCATGAACGGCGACCGCCGTTCATGCAGTTAGGTCGCCATCCATGCGCCGAAACATAATTCCAGAAATTGCATGATTGGTGTTCTAAAAGCATGAACGACGATCGCCGTTCATGTAATTAGGTCGTCATTCATGCGCCGAAGGGAATTGTGAGAATTTACGTGATTGGCAGCCCAAATGCATGATCGGCGACCACCGATCATGTAATTTGGGTCGCCGTTCACGTCGCAACTGGGTTTTTGAAGCTTTTTCGTCGATCTCTTCTCACTTTTTCACCTTCCTAGTGCAACGACACATCAACTAACATCATGGTGCTCGATCATATCTTGAAAACAACTCACTTGTGCATGAAATCTGCATAAACAACCAGAAACAACCCAAACGTAATAATTCTTCAAAGAATACGAATAATTCATGAGAACACTACGTAATGATCTAATCTAAGGTCAAAAGTGAGCAGATTCATATCAGTAAGATGCACAAAACAAGTGTTTATCAACCCCCCAAACTTAAACTATTGTTCATCCTCGAACAATGAGGAAAACAATTAAAAGAAAGAGATAAACACGAGGGGTGCATTAATTGATCATTATTTGTTTCAGACACATAAGGGTTTGTGATTCCCGCACCAACACTGCAACAATCATTAACTCAATGCAAACCAAACAGTTTCAATCTTGACCTCTAAAAGTCTGCTTCTCACAGGATAGTGTATCACTTAAATTTCGCTCACATTGCAAGAAAGGCCAGTGTATACTCTCAAGTTATCAACTGTACAACTTCCCTACCATAAGCTTGCTCATTGTCTAAACTCTCTACTGACTTTGGGAATGCTAGAACAAAGATCACAAAGGTCTTTATTTTGGTTCTAATGTAGGCACATTTGTGAAAGGTATGGAAAATTTGGCTAAGTGACTGAATAATAACAACTTTATAACTCCATTCACCCAAATATTCCTCATCACATACCGTACTTGTTAACTGACCGACTCAAATAATAATGACTCTAATTAAACTGAAACACGACGCATCCCATAAATGCAATTCAATAGGATTCAAACTCGACAACGAAATCATATACACAACTCTTGTGCATTATTAATTCAACAGACACAATATGCACACTCTGTGCATTTACTTGAAATTTTTTTTCTCTTTTTATCTCCCTTTTTTTTATCTTGTGTCCACTACACAATTCTCTTGGACATACACTACAGTGACTTATTCAGAAACACTTGTGCACTCATTATGCACTTTATTGGATCACATATTGCCAGACTCTTTTGTACTCATATTCCCAACCAGTACTACTATACTTATCCATCCTAAAAGTGTTTAGACTAGTTACTGAAATAGAGAGACTATATTTTTTGTCACCACCTAACATTATCAGGTACCCTTACATGTCCATCCACACCTCCTATCGTTCGGGTTAAGAAAGAAAGGTATTCAGGCTCAACTGGGCTAACAAAGGAGTATGTATCAGGATAGTGTTTGGGTTTTTAATGAAGCTTATGAAAGATGGCCTAAGATCATTTCTAAATTCATGACATTCCTCTTGAGAATTGTGCAAAAAATCAGTACAGGTTTCTTGAGAAAGAATACATTGTCATCATGAACTTGATCAATAATGCAGATATACACAACCCAACCATTTTAATCCGATTACAATATCATCAAGTAACAGAGCTCCCGATTATAGACCCAATACAACAGAATCATTAAAAAGCAGTAAGGCAAATTAAACAGAAAGCAAATTGTCTACAAATCGGTTACTGAATCAGGTTAATACAAAAGTGCCACATTGAATCACAGTTTCAGCTGGTTTCAAACAGTAAAAGATAAAGAAAAGATAAAGGATAAAAGCACACATCGCCCGATCACACCCCCTCCCCCAAACTTATTCGATATAAAGGAAAGAATAAGTTTGTGGGAAAAGGATCACGAAGATGTGTGGTAAACCTCGAGAAACCGTCACAGTGGCGGTGGCCAGTACTGGGGAAAATGGGCCATGAACTGGCGCATCTGCTCTTCGGCTTCTTGCTGGCGTCGCCACTGCTCTCGCTCCTCCTCAAAATGACACTGATGCGCCGCCCACTACTCCCGCTGCTGATCCTCAAAAGATCTCCGGGCAGTCCACTCTTCCCGCTGCTCTGCCTCAAAAGAGCGGCGCTCAATAGAGTAAGTAGTCTGAGCTGCAGCTAACGCCTGGAGCTGAGCGTTCCAGTCGCCCCATTGTTGCTCCAGGCAGCTCAATCGGTCCTCGAACGCCACACGGTGTGTGCGACGCTCATAGAAGATGGAGGGCTCCCCCGCGGGTCGACTAGAAGACCCAGCCTGAGTGTGAGCTGGGGGTGGCTACTCCAAGAGAGGTGGTTGGCCGGAGGTCTATCCTCGCTCGCCCCCTGCAGTCGATCGCCTCTCTGCTCTCTGTCTTCTCCGTCCGGTCGGTGAGGTCCATGCTCGGCCTCTGCAGCCTGGATGGCCTGAGTGTGGGCCACTATGTCCAAACACCAGTTGTTGCGGTAACGCTCAATCCCTACATTAGTCAACTCGAGATTTGGCAGAGGAAAATGCATCTTATTCCGCTGTCGGAAATAGAAGGGAGGGTTGCTCGTGGTGATGAGTCAGAGATCGGCCAGCCGTTCCAAATTAATGAGTGCCTGAGGCTCGGCAGGTATCCGGACAGTGCTAATCCCCAGAGAATGTATGATGTGGGTCCAGAGACCCCCTATGCAAATGACTCCCCATTCGGCAGATGCGATTCGCCGAGACTGCTGCAGAAAAGTCATAGCAAAATTTATCTTTTGCTGGTGCAGCATGGCGTACATAACCAGGAGCTCAGATTCCCTAACTGAGCCATTGTCCTTCCGAGCAAACAATGTGTGCGCTAAGATGCACTGAATAACCCTCAGTACCGGGTTGCGGATCTGGGTGGCCTTGGATATCCCCGACACCCAAGCACTATCCTCTGGGAGGGTGAGCTGAGGCCAAAAGACTGAAGCATTGAATCCTCGAGTCCGCAAATAATCGCCCAGATTCTGGACCCCAAAAGCATGGTTGATATCTTTGGTGGAGAGATTCCTGTCCTCGTTCATTAACCTGAATTTGGCCCCATTCGGCGTAGTCCTATCGGTTGTTTGGACTTTGAGCGAGCTGAGCACCTCATAAGTAATTCTTTTGTGAGTGAGGGCCGAAACAGCGAGAAGAGGCCCCCGCCCGATGTTGTTGAACAGCTCCAAAACACCTTCATACAATCCCAGCTATTGAAGGGCATCTGTGTCAAAATACCGTATGGCCTCAATTCCTCTTTGTACCAGTCTTTCAAAATTTCCCTCGTATTCTTCCTCGTCAAAATCAATCCCCAAAGATTCCAGGGTAGGTGGGGGAGGCTCAATTTGTTGGCATCTCGGAGGCATAGCTTCTTATCTGCACTTGAGTAAAAACAAAATTCAGAACCAGTTGACACGACAAAACGAAGACGAACAGAACGAATAGGTAAATTCCCTAAAAAAATGTTCAAATAGGTTCACTTTCCAAACTCTAATGACCAACTTCCACCATCTTCACTCCAATATCAAAATTGTTACCCCCAAACTTAAACAAGAATAAACATGCAAATGAAACCTAAATCCAACTAAATTGATGCTGACGGAATAAAATAATGCAACAAGAGCAATCATCAACCCAATATAACAACGATGCATGACATGTGACTAAATATAGTAATTATTCCAAAAGCAAGGTTCTAAACCAAACAAAATTCAAATTTCAAGAATCTAAATCCTCAATTCAAATCTAAGACTTAAGAACGCTAAATTAGTCGACAATAAACATAAACATGTTCAAATATGATAAATAAACTCAAATTACTATGCATAAACGAAAATTAAAGCAATAAATCCAAAGTGCAACCTACATTATCAACTACATGATCGAATATGAAGGACAAAATTTAAATATGAAGCGAGAGTATGAGATTTACCTTGAGTATGGGGCAAAATAGGAACAAAGGTTAGAAACCCTAGAAATTGGGGTTTTCACGTTTTTGCGTAAAATTGGAGAAACTAAACCGAAGAAAAGCTTCGAGGTATGATGGGTAAGCAATGTGTGGAAGGATTTGTGAAGATTTCGTGTATTGGAGCGGGAATTTGAGAAGGAAGTTTCGAGTTCGTGGGTGTTTTCTTTGTGTAGAGGAAGAATGAATTTGAAGAGAGAAAAAGAAGGGGGAAAAGGGTTAAATTCGTGCAAAATGCACGAACGGCGACCCAGATTGCACGATCAGCGACTGCCATTCGTGCATATGGGTTGCCAATCATGTGCCGTAGCAAAACCCATTTTCTTACACGATCGGTGATCCGTTTACATGAACGGCGATCGCCATTCATGTAAATGGATCGTCGTTCATGCCCCGTACTGGAGTTTAAATTTTTGCATGAATGGCGACCCAACCAACATGATTGGCATCCGCCAACCATGTTTTCGGGTTGCCGTTCATGTCCCGTACCTGGAACTTTTGACGGGGAAGTCGGCGGTCCAAAAGTTACGAACGACGACCGCCATTCATGTAAAATGGGGTGCCGTTCATTTCCCGTACCTGAAACTTTTGACGGGGAACTCGGCAATTCAGATTTTAACGAACGGCGACCGCCATTCATGTAAATGGGGCGCCGTTCATGGTTTTTCCAGCGGAGTTTTGAATTTCTTCTTCTTTCCTGCACCCAATGAACTAAACAACCAAAAGTGAACGTAAAATGTGGAAAATAGGGAAAAATATAGCATCAAAACAACTTAAACAAAGCACGTACAACAAATTAAAACAGATAAAAGATGGGTTGCCTCCCAACAAGCGCTTTATTTATTGTCTGTAGCTAGACACAGCAGTGTATAACCTATGGATCAATTAGGTGAAGTTCACAGACGAACGACACAGACTCATATTGTACATAAGTTTTGACTCGGTTACCATTGACAGTGAATTGTGTGCTATCAGAACCTAGCAACTCTACAGTGCAATTAGAATTCACTTTCCTAATCACATATGGACCAGTCCATTTCGACTTAAGTTTTCTGGAAAACAAACGGAGACGGGAATTAAATAAAAGTACCTGATCCCCTGGCATGAAGTTTCTATAGCGAATGCGCTGATCATGAAATCTTTTGGCTCGCTCCTTATATAGCCTCGAACTCCCGTATGCTTCAGTCCGAAATTCTTCTAACTCAGTCAGTTGTAGACACCTCTGCTCAGTTGCAGTCTTCAGATCCCAGTTAATTTTCTTTACTACCCAATATGCTCTATGTTCCAGTTCCACTGGAAGGTGACATGATTTTCCAAATACCAACTGATATGGTGACATACCAATTGGTGTCTTGAATGCAGTTCTGTATGCCCATAAGGCATCATCCAAACGAGTAGCCCAATCCTTCCTGGAAACCACATATTTTTCAAGGATTTGCTTGATTTATCTGTTAGCCAACTCAGCTTGTCCATTGGCCTGGGGGTGATATGGAGAAGTAATTCTGTGATGCACTCCATATTTTGCTAACAGACTCCCCAGCCATTTATTTTTGAAGTGTGACCCTCAATCACTCAGTAGTGCTCGAGGTGCATCAAAACAGGTTAGAATGCTCTTTTGTAGGAACTTGAGCACCACCTTGGAATCATTCATCGCAGTGGGGATAGCTTCAACCCACCGGGTCACATAGTCAACAGCCAACAATATATATTGATATCCATGGGACTTAGGGAATGGTCCCATGAAATCAATGCCCCAAACATCAAAAGGCTCAATTTCGAGCATGTATTTCTGCGGCATCTCGTCTTTCTTTGAGATGTTCCCCATCCTCTGGCATTTGTCGCAGCCGGCTACGAACTTCTGACAGTTGCGGTAAATAGTAGGCCAATAGAACCCGCTGGTGAGGATTTTTATGGTTGTTCTATTCACCGCACAGTGGCCTCCATATGGGGACAAATGACAGTCCCCCCTTATCTGTTCACGCTCTTGCATCCCGATGCACCGCCTAATTACCATATCAGCACAGCGGCGGTAGAGGAAAGGTTCATCCCAATAATAGAACTTGCAATCGTGCAAGAACTTTCTCTTCTGATGTGAGGACAGATCAGGTGGTAGAACACCTGCAACCAAATAATTAACCAGATTCATATACCATGGATCTACCTCCTCAGCTACGAGCAGCTGCTCATCCGGAAAAACTTCAGTAATCTTTATCCGGGGGTCATCTCCGTCCACCGAATTTTCTAGCCTTGACAGATGATCTGCTACCACGTTCTCACAGCCCTTCCGGTCTTTGATTTCCATGTCGAATTCTTGTAGCAGTAGGATCCAACGGATCAGCCGTGGCTTTGCTTCCTTCTTCTCAAATAAATATCGGATTGCAGCATGATCCGTATACACCACCATTTTTGCCCCAACAAGATAAGCCCGGAATATGTCGAATGCAAACACTACTGCTAGAAGCTCCTTTTCAGTGGTAGTGTAATTGACCTGGGCTTCATCCAAAGTCTTGCTGGCGTAGTGAATGACTCTGAAAATCTTGTTCCTTGTCTGACCCAGGGCAGCCCCAACTGCAGTATCGCTGGCGTCGCACATCAGGACGAAGGGCTCTTACCAGTCTGGTGAGATAAGTACTGGAGCGGTTGTGAGGGCCAGCTTCAGCTTCTCAAAGGCCTGCAAATAGTGTTCATCAAAAACGAATTTTGCATCCTTCATAAGTAGAGAACTCCGAGGTTTAGAGATTTTAGAAAACTCCCTTATAAACCTCCGGTAGAAGCCCGCATGACCCAAAAAGCTCCTCACCGACTTCTCATTGGTGAGGGGTGGAAGCTTTGAGATCGCCACAATCTTGGCACGATCTACTTCTAAACCTGCAGCAGAGACTTTGTGACCGAGGACAATGCCCTCTCACACCATAAAATGACATTTTCCCAATTTAAAACCAGGTTAGTCTCTTGACAGCGCTGCAGAACAGTAATTAGGTTTTCTAAACAGATATCAAATGAATGACCAAACACAGAAAAATCATCCATAAAAACTTCCATAATGTTTTTAACTAGCCCACTAAATATAGACATCATGCATCTCTGGAATGTAGCAGGGGCATTACATAAACCAAATGACATGCGTTTGTATGCAAAAATACCACAAGGACAAGTAAAAGCAGATTTATGCTGGTCCTCGGGGGCTATCGCTATTTGGTTATATCCAGAATAACCATCTAAAAAGCAGTAAAAATCATACCCCGCTAACCTATCCAGCATCTGATCAATAAAAGGGAGAGGGAAGTGGTCCTTACGAGTAGCACTGTTAAGTGCTCTGTAGTCGATGCACATCCTCCAGCCCGTAACAGGCCTGTGGGCGATCTCCTGGCCACTCTCGTCCTTGATGACGGTAGTACCTCCCTTTTTGGCCACCACTTGTGTGGGACTCACCCATTCGCTATCCGAGATGGCATAGATCATGCCAGCGTCCAGTAGTTTCAGCACCTCTTTTCGCACCACCTCCTGCATAATGGGGTTTAACCTTCGCTGCGGCTGCACCTTAGGCTTGTACCCATCTTAAAGTAGAATCCTGTGCATGCAAATAGAAGGGCTGATACCCTTTATGTCAGATAGCGACCACCCAATAGCAGATTGATGGTCTCTCAAAACCCGCAGTAATCTATCCAACTGACTAGTAGATAAAGTGGCAGATACTATTACCGGATATGTATCGTTTTCGCCCAAATAGGCATACCTCAAATGGTCCGGTAGGGGTTTCAGTTCCAGCACTGGAGGCTCCTTCGTGTCCTTTTGCAGCAAGGTCGTCTTGCGAGCCTCCTTTTCCTCTTGCTCGCTACTCAGATTCAAAAAATTTGCACTTTCCAACTTGCTCATTTCACCTGGACCATCTAATGCTAGAACAGACTCTAGCAGCTCATCACAGACATCATATAGCTCATCACAAGAATAAACAGAACTCTGTACCTCATAATCTAAAGAATCAGTATAGATGATAGATGAATCACAAGGATACAAAACCTGAACCATATCGCACTCCTCAAAGCAGTCATCTGAGTCGTGGCGCTCCATGATCTTGTAGATGGAGAAAGTGATCTTTTTGTCGTTCACCCTCAACGTGAGCTCTCCTTTCTTGATATCAATGAGGGCATCAGCAGTGTTGAGGAAAGGCCTCCCAAGGATGAGTGGAATATTTCGGTCCTCTGTGATGTCTAGGACCACAAAATCAGCTGGGAAAATAAATTCCCCTACCTTCACTAGCACATTCTCTACTACCTGTCAGCCATCTGAAGTCTGATGGTGGTCGCTTTGATGTCTCCGATCCTTAGCCTCTTGAAAATAGAGAGGGGCATCAAATTGATGTTGGCCCCTGAATTGCATAGCACCTTCTCAAAAGTCTGCCCTCCAATCACGCAGGTGATCGAGAAACATCCCGGATCTGATCTCTTAACCGGCATCTTTTTCTGAATAATGGCGCTGCATTCCTCAAAGAGATTTATCGTCTCAAATGCGCCAAAGGGCTTCTTCTGGGTAACCATGTCTTTCAGAAACTTCATATACCCAGGGATCTCCTGTACCACTTCAATTAAGGGAAGATTGATGTGGATTTTCTTCATGTGCTCCAGAAATCGCTTATACCTTTCGTCTTTCTGTTTCTTAGCAAATCTCTGAGGAAAAAGTACAGCAATCGGGCCGGCCTGTGTGGTACTGTCTTCAGGACGAGTACCCTTGCTATTTTGAGTCTGTTCTTCTGCAGGAAGAACAGGAGCAGGCTGTGCAACTTCAGGTTGCACGGGTGACGTGTCGACAGGCATAGGTGGGACCTCATATCCCTTCCCACTGAGAGTAGTGATGGCGTTGCAGTGGTCCTTGGGATTTACAATAGTGTTACTGGGGAATTGTCCAGGAGTATGCTGATTTCCCAGAACATTGGCAATCTGAGATATCTGAGTGTCCATATGCTTCATGTGCTTCCCCATCTCCCCCATACCATTCTGTAGCTGAGAAATTTCTCCCTCCATTTTTGTGGTCTTGGTATTGGAAGTTGAGATGAACTGAGTCAGGAGCTCTCTCATACTCGGCTCCTTGGGTTCATTTGCCACCCCTTGATTTGTAGCAAACCCTGGCGGAGGCTGCAAGGCGTTGTTCGGATTCCCATAGGAGAAATTTGGGTGGTTCTGATTGTTAGGATGATAAGTCATGTTCCCCGTTGGATATCCTCTAATGTTGTTGAAATTCCTCTGGTTCACATAATTTATATCCTCTATCTGCATCTCGATTCCCTGCTCATATCCCTGCTGAGGCGGATTATTTTCCAACTTTGCAAGGCATATCTCCATAGACTTCGTAGAAGCAGCTACCTCCTATCTCATCAGTTTTATTTCAGCAGCTAGGTCCCCAGTATCATTGACTGCTGCTATCATCCTGCGCTCCTTTCTGTCTGCTGGCCAATTAAATTCACTCTTCGCGATCGTTTCCAGCAGCTGTAGTCCTTCATGTGGAGGTCTAGCAGTAATGGACCCTCCAGCTGAAGCTCTGACATGCTTCTGAGTATCCTCATCAAGTCTCGTATAGAAATAGTAGACCTGTTGTCTTTCAGTGTACCCATGGCATGGGCAGGAGCGAAGCAACTCCTTGAAATGCTCCCACGCCTCATAAAGAGTTTCCCCCGAGAACTGTCTGAACTGGCCTATCTGCATCTGTAGTTGGATGGTCTTGCTCGGCGGAAAGAACTGGATCAGGAATAGTTTACAGAGCTCCTCCCAGGATGAGATCTCACTGCAGTTCAGTGACAGATACCATGACAGAGCTCTGTAGCGCAGTGTGAATGAGAAGAGGTGCAGCCGGATGTAGTCGATTGGCACCTGATTCTGCTTGACTGTGTCATAGAGTAGCAGAAATTTCTGGACATGCAAATGAGGATCCTCAGACGGAAATCCCCCAAACTGGTTCTATTGAGCAGTGTGTATCAGACCAGCCTTCAGCTCAAAATTAGGTGTATTCACCTTTAGTCCAAAGTCCGCATTACGATGCATATCAGTCATCGGCTCGTACATCTCATCTATAGTGGGCTGCCGTGACTTCTGGAGCTTGATGCTCCTGAAGTCTCAGATTTATCTCTTGTAGCTGCCTCTGCAGCTCAGCAATCTGTGTCGCCTGATCGTCAGCCATAGGAAACGCTAACTTTCTTCGTGCAGTGTTCCTTCGAAAGGTAGACTCGATCTCCGGATCTATTGGTTCAAGAGCTGCACCTTTTGACCTGGTTCGCATATACTACCTGCAGGAGAACACACAGTGAACAACACATAAAAGAAATTGGAAAATAAAATAACTATACGTAAAACTAAAATCTAGAGTAAATAGCATAATATCGGAATTAGAGTTAATTATAAATCTGTGCAATCCCCGGCAACGGCGCCAAAAAAATGATAACGCGTTTCACAACGCGCTATAGCTGCAAGTGTACAGATCACTGCAGAGGCAAGTAATAAATTATCGAACTCAAGTATTGCAGGCTCGAAATATAATCAAGCACTAAAACGCAAATATCTTACTACTATCTAGACACATCGGTAAAAGAGTTTGATTCATTTAGACTAGGCAGTTTGAAAAGTAATTAATTAAAAAGACAATTAAGAAGATCGAGTGAAGAAAATATGAGAAACTAGGATTCCAGGGTAATCAACTTTGAAGAACAATCAAACAATCATTTATATAATTCAATTCCAATTTAATTTCCAAAAACGTGAGTTAATCTCAATTATGTTATCGGGTGATCCTCTCGGACTCTAAACCATAACTTGGAAATAAAAGACCTAGTGACTCCTCTCGGATGCGCAAGAGGACTTTTACTCATGATAAAACCTTAGATTTTTAAAACCTTTCAACAGTTCAAATTCCTCTCGGATAATTGACCTATCAAATTTAATTATTTTGCGTCTTAATTAATAACCTAGACCTCTCGGTTCAAAAATTACCAATTCGAATTACAATCAATGGCCAGTATCTCGTAATTAAAGAAAAGCTCAGATATAATTAAAACATCAATGGAAAGGGAAAATCAAATCATATAAACGACGGAATAATTATTCAACAAGTTTCATAACCCTAGAATCCACAAAGGGATTTAGCCAATCATGCTAAATTCCACAATTATTGAGAAAAGAAGAAACCAAAATAGAGAAAACATGAAACCAAAAACCAGTATTCTTCAATCTCAAGTCTTCAATCTTCGAACATGCTCCGTTCTCCCTTTTCTCAATAGTCGATTCTGAAATAAAAGTGAAGGAACCTTTTTGACTCTTGGAAGCCTCTATTTATACATATCTCGTTCATACCCAAAAATATATGGGATTTGTATCAATTTCCGCCCAAAAAGTCACGAACGGCGACTCAAAAAGCGTCGGTGGCAACCGCCGAGCGTGCGCCCGAGTCGCCATCCATGCGTCGTGCCAAGTCCAAGAATTTTTGCACGATCGGCGGCCTAAAAGCATGAAAGGCGACCGCCATTCATGCAGTTAGGTCGCCATCCATGCGCCAAAACATAATTCCAGAAATTGCATGATCGGTGACCTAAAAGCATGAACGACGATCGTCGTTCATGTAATTAGGTCACCGATCATGCGCCGAAGGGAATTGTGAGAATTTACGTGATTGGAGGCCCAAATTCATGATCGGCGACCGCCGATCATGTAATTTGGGTCGCCGTTCACGTCGCGACTGGGTTTTTTTGAAGCTTTTTCGTCGATCTCTTATCACTTTTTCACCTTCCTAGTGCAACGACACATCAACTAACTTCATGGTGCTCGATCATATCTTGAAAACAACTCACTTGTGCATGAAATCTGCATAAACAACCAGAAACAACCCAAACGTAATAATTCTTCAAGGAATACGAATAATGCATGAGAACACCACGTAATGATCTAATCTAAGGTCAAAAGTGAGCAGATTCATATCAGTAAGATGCACAAAATGAGTGTTTATCACAAATCCTAATAACGCTCTTAATCCTCCGATGCAATTGGAAGGAGGGGGAGTAGTACCCAAGGAGGATATGCTGGGGGAAGCAGTAGATATGGCAATCAAGAGGGTAGGAGAAATCCGAATGAAGATCTTGATAAATGCTTTGAGAAATATGATGGAATGTTCGCTGAAATTCAGTTACAAATCTCTTTAATTGCCAAACAACTATGTCGAAAGCATCAAGCTGGGAAGTTTCCTAGCGACACCGAGATTATTCAAAAGAAAAGTTGCAATATGATTAACGGTGAAGACAAATTGAATGAGAGATTGGAGGTGATGACTCCCAAGGTTGAAAGTGTGGAGTTGGAAGAAGAAGCAAGAGTGATGAAGGAAGACGGAAAGAAGGTTGAACATGAGAAGGAGGAAGAAAAAAATGAAGAACAAACCAAAGAAGTGCATTTCTTAGATTATGTGCGAAAAGGAGATATTGAGATGCCACTACCGGAAGAGATTGAACGTGTACCATTGTTAGATGAACTTGTTGGAGTGGAGATATTTCCGGATGATGAGCCATATGACGTAAGGAATGATGAACAAGAAAGGAAGAGTATAGCTAGCAAAAAGGAGGATCTGGGGGGATTTGTGATTGGGTGTGCAATTGGAGATGTGAATGTCGAGAAAGCCTTGTATGACTCCAGAGCTAGTGTGAATGTGATGTCGTGGGACTTGTTCAAGGAGTTGGATATTGGAGAACTTAAACCTACGAGTCAAGTCTTACAAGTGGCGAATCATACTTTAATTTGCCCACGGGGGATAGTTGAAAATGTACACGTGGAGGTATTGACATTTAATTTCCCGGGTGATTTTATAGTGGTTGATATGAAGAATAAAGAGGGAATACAATTGATCTTAGGAAGGCCATTCTTACACACGGCCGATGCACTTTTTGATATGAAACATGATGAGCTAACTTTCCGTTGTTGTGGGAAAGAAGTTGTTTTTCATTTACCTCCAAGGAGTGTTGATGAGAATGAGGCTGAAAGAATGGGTAACAAGAAGAGATTGAAGGATGCGCTTGACCCGGGATTGGATTTTGTGGGGGAAGGAAGAGTATGCCGAGAAGGATGATCCGGGGGATGATATTGAGTTTTATCAAGTAAGAATGAAGAAAGCTCGTGTTGATGGTGATACACCTTGGAGTGCTCGGAGAAAGTTGATTTTCCTGGATGATCAAGTGATACTTGAACAAGGTATGAGTTCCGGGTCTGCACCCTTTGATCATGATTAAAAATTTGAGGTATGGTCGTCGAGCTATCGACGTTAAAAAAATGCTTGATGGGAGGCAACCCATCCGGAAGTTGTGGGATGTCAGCAGGATCGAATGGAGTGATACCTCACCGCCTACCTTTTTACAAACTAAGTCTCGCTTGACTAAGTTTGGGGGCAAGTGTCGGTAGCGGTGACGTGATCTCCTCTATCTCTCTATCTTTACATTGCTTTCTAGATTAGTTAGTTTAATTGAGTTGAATGAATTGATTTTCTTCGATATGGTTGTAGAATGATATTTGATCTACTCTTGGATTTGGATGGTTGAATGTTTGGTTTTTTATGTGATGGATTATTAGCGAGCCTACATGATTTAATGCTTTCTATTTGTCATGGTTGTGGATTGTTTAATGGTTTGGTATGTATGGTGGAGCTAGTGGATATTGTCTTATTATTAGTGATGTTGGCTTGTGGAGAGTTTGGTGGAAATGAGAGCTTAATTTGGTTGTTTTATGCTCAAGTGTGCGGTGGTGTTTGTGTTGATTTAGTAGGTACAAATAAGGCATGGGAGAACGGTTGGATCGTGGCTACCGAAGGGTAACGTATTATATCGCTTCTCTTGTCACTTG
The DNA here is from genome assembly GCA_026898455.1 of Plectranthus barbatus. Lineage (NCBI taxonomy): Eukaryota > Viridiplantae > Streptophyta > Magnoliopsida > Lamiales > Lamiaceae > Plectranthus > Plectranthus barbatus. The sequence goes on from JAPKLW010000331.1 coordinate 385,716, forward strand.
TTCATTGCATATAGATTGTTAGGATGTTGTGTGCTTGTGTGTGTATGTTGAACCCAAGCGAGATTAGACCATGATTCACTTAGTAGAGCTTGAATTTTTGTCTCAGCCAATGATAGGGCGAAATTTTGATATCGATGCATGTTTGAGTCTTACTTTTGAATTGCCGAGTTTCGTGTGTGGTTAATGTTGGGAAATTTGGCTAAGTTTCCTCTCCCCAGTAGCTACTTGTTTAGATTCTAGTTTGGTGTTTTGGTGGATCAAATCCTAAGTCCTACCAGCGTCAGTTGTCTCTAGATAGCTCTAGATCTCAAATGTAAAGTCCTGTTTAGGTCTTTTGAGTTGTAAGTCGCAGCTGATCAAAACTCATGCTGGCTACTGTTCACCAGCATGAGATGTACTTACCAGTTGAGAGAAGTCTCACCAGCAAGCGACTGACAAAGACGTGCTGACACTGTTCACCAACATAAGAAGAGCTAATGACTGGCTACTGTTCACCAGTTGGGAAGGTTTTCATCAGCAGGCGGCTGACGAAACTCACCAGCAGAATAGGTGTTCACACTGACACTGTTCACCAGCGGTGAAGCCACCAGTCATGGGAGATTCCAAGAGTTAACATCAGACAAATTGGTAGACTTAGATTGTACCAATGCAAGTCACCAGCAGAGACTTGCCAGTACAAAGATCACCAGCATGCTCTACCAGTCGGATGTTACCAGCAGAATTCAAGATTCGCTCTCCCAGAGTCTTAGAGACAAAAAGAAGATTCGTCTGAGGAATAAACTGACAAAGCATGACTTTAAGGGAGGATACCTTAAAGTCTATCAGTTCAAGACACCAGTTCCGATTCCTCGTACTGACGAATAGTGCCGTTCTGACATAAAGAGATCAATGTCAGATAAAGTGGACAAAAGCATGGCGCTTTCCGGAAATTCCTACCTGCCGCCGTCAGAAGGACATGCGACGACAGAGACCTTTTCTGGATGAGTCCAAACGGCTAGAAATTTGAATGGGATCCTGCGTCTATAAATAGGTCGGAGCTACCAACATTTAAGACGCTTGCTTCCCAACATTCAATACTCTTGACCTACCGAAAGACTCAGAATTTATTACGCTCAAGCAAGCAAGCAAATCTTTCGAGGCTTTACTTAAAGCTTTTCCGTGTGTTGATTTATTCAAACACGAGACTTCAAGCTTCCAGCTTGTAAGTTACAGATCTCGTTGGTGTTCTTTCTCTTCTGTGGAAGTTCACAGCAGCTCTTGTGCCAGCCAGCACTTGAGTTATTACGGGCTTTTTGCCGTATTGAGAAGACACGTTCTTGGGAGAACTAAACACCCACGCAGTCAGCTAAGGAGGTTGAAGTGACGTGCTCGCACTCCACCAGCTGATCAGAGTTGAAGAAGGACAAGGCCGGGAGCGGTTGATCTAGTGAACTGGTGGACGAGGCATTCACCAACTAGAGATAGATCGTAGGACGCTTGTACCCGATTACTCTTAGTGAAATTTCCAGTGCTACGACTGGAGAGTGGACGTAGATCAGTTGATCGAACCACTATAAATCCTTTGTCTTTTATCAGCTTTCTGCATTTCATACTGATTTAAAACCCAGCACCCAAGTGCTGGTGTATATCTGAAAACTGATATAATTGTGCAAACAAGGCTAAAAACATTCTAAGTCTTGAGCTACCAGCTGACGAGCCAGTTGCCAGTCAGCTGAGTACTCAGAGTGCCAGTTGACTTACCAGCTGACAAGGTCCCAGTCAGCTGAGTACCCAGCAGAGCGCAAGAAACGAATTAACACATTTTCCGCTGCCAAGTTATACCCTGATAATCCGGGACCAACAGTTAATGTGTTGGACTTGACAAAAAGCTGAGAGCATTTGAGCCATGATATTGTCATATCTTGTTCGTTTGAGAGAGGCGAGATTCAGAGTGAAAATTCTAGAACTTGCATCTATTCTCTATCTATTTGGCATGAGTTTGGTGACTAGAAAATGATATTAGGCCGTCGATTCCTAGTTCTACCTTACACATTGGGAGTATAAGGTGGTTTCTATCATTAATTTGTCTTTCATATCCTTGATCCCCGTGATTGAGCTTATTTGGAGATATTTCTTTGATCTTTTTAGGATCAAATTTGGGGGGAAATAGAGTATGAGGGTGAATACGGTGTTGTGAGAGGGGTTGGGAATTGATTGGATTTGTAATGATTGAAAAATATTGAGGCATGAATATTATGAAACAAAGGATTGATTTGAATCCTAGAAAATGAGGCACCAACAAAATTTTTGGTGCAAGTGTGTGAAAAAGGAAGAGAGACACCATGAAATGCATGAATGATGGTGTTAGAAAAAAAAAGAGATGAAAAGAAAAAGAAAAGAAAAAAAAAGAGAAGAAAAGTTTTGGGAAAATGAATAAGTCTCGTGTATTGAAGTGGTTTGAAGGAAACAAGTTTGGGGGTTTTGGGAGATCAAGAAGTTTAGTTACTTTGGCCCAAAATCACCTACCATTTAGTAAGCCACGTTATAACAAAAAATAAAGACCTTCTTGATTTTAGAAGCCAACTCATTGTAGTATAGTGGTGAGAATGGATGCAAGCCTATGGAAATTGAGCTCGATATCTTCTGATTGAGTGATTCTCATCATCCCTAAACACGTGAGGGAGTGCTTTCGTTACTTTATCCATATTTGATGAGTGGTTCAAGTCCTTATCATTAACTATGTCACAAAGTTAGGTGATGATCTCGTATGATGAGGGCATGCTAAGAAAATCAAGATGAGTTGTGAGGTAGTTTCATGAGGTTAATTGATTGCTTTACTTTGTTTTGATTGAGGACAATCAGAGGTTCAAGTTTGGGGGATTATGACATGTGTGTAAAATGACCTATATTTCGATGTGTGCGCGTGCACGTTTGCGTCCATTTTACCCTCATATCATATGTTTTTGTTGCTCTTTTGTTGTGTTTTCGTGTTTTTGTGTTTAGAATGTTGTAGGATGAGTTTTGAGCATAAATCAGCACTTTTGGTGGAGTTTTGGAGGTAAATCCCGAGCTGAAGGTCAAAAGGAAGTTAGATCGACCGAGCGGAGCAAAAGGAAGGAAGAGACCGGATTTTAGAGAGATTGCTCGGCCGAGCTAGGTCAGGCTCGACCGGCCCATGTGGAACAGAGGCCTGGCTCGGCCGACCCAGCAGTGCTCGACCGATCCTGCATTTCAGAGGATCCGCTCGGCCGAGCCAGATCGGGTTTTGGCAGTTTCTGGCGGTTTTCCAACTAGCTCGGGCGAGCCAAATTCGGCCCGGGCGATCTTAGGCTCTGTTTGCTCATCTATAAAAGGGGGATTCTCGAATTTTAAGGGGACTTTTGCCAAAATTTCAAATAACCGTTAGGAAAATTCTCTCCCAATCCATCTTCCAAACACTTCCTATCCACATTCAAGAGGATCTAGGCCACATTCCTCCACATTTGGTGAAGATCAAGGAAGATCAAGAGGTAGATTGAGTACAAGGCAGGCAATTGAGGAAGATCAACATTAGACCTATCAATTTTGTAATGGATTCTATTACTTTCTCTATTGTATTGTACGGAATTGAAGGTATGAGGAACTAAACTATTTTGTGAATGTTGATTGAATGGATAATGTATTGAGATGAGATTGATTGATGATTGTTTACTTTCCTTTGAGAGCTTGAATTGCACTAGATCTTAATCCTTACCACCTAGGTGTAGGTAATAGCCAACTTAGGAGGTAGTTGATGTGAACGCTGCAGCCAACACGCGGGCGAAATCGTCGTGAATAGTGTAGATTCATATTATTTTAGATCCAATCCCTGAAAGAACCACCGATTGAAAATTTTACATCATAAATTTTACACCGCATCAGTCCTCAATCCATTTTTGACGACCGCTAATTCTGAGAAGACTTTGAGGTGCCTACCTCGCTTCGAGGAACTGAAAAAGGAGTTAAGATCATCTACCTGGGCGAGTGATCCAATTACTGCGGACGGTGGTTTTCGCGGTGTTTGGCTATAGATCGTGAGGAGTGTATACTTCATTACTTTGTGAATTACCAAATTAATTTCCGAAGAGTGGACGTTGGACTTAAGGATCTGAACCACTATAATATCTTGTCTCATTTACAGTTTTCGTTATTTCTCTCATTACACAGTTTTCAACTGAGTTTTGAAACCTTCGAAAATTCTCTAAAGTGTTGAAGTGTATATCTGTAAATTGAATACTTAAACTCTCGGCTAACACAGTTTTTATAAATCCAAAACTGGGAAACTGACCCCCCCCCCAGTTTTAGAGTGCAACTGCTTAGTAAAATTCTTGCTGCACAATTACTCGAACTCTAATCAGGGACCAACAAACCCCGTAGCAGATTGAGTGTACCTGTGGATGGTATGGAACCAAATGCACGATCGCCAGTGCAAGGCTTTGACCCACAAGTAATTGCACCAACTGCTGACGCAGTACCAGTGCTCCGTTGTAGTGGGAGGGTTTCTCACCAACTCGAGCGGTATATGTTCTTGGGAAAGTCTTTGGACTTCATCGCAGAAGATGAACTGGATGATACTGACCTATGGACATACGACGAAGCAGTAAATAACAAAGATGCAGAAAAATGGCAAAAATCCATAGATTCAGAAATTGAATCAATTACCGTTATGGATGCATACCAGAAGTCTGTGCTACCAGATGGCTTTCGGGCCATAGGTTGCAAATGGTTATACAAACGGGAGAAAGTTTCAAAATGAGAAATAACAGTTTTTAAAGCCAGGTTGGTGGTGAAGGGTTATAGTCAAAAGGAGTGCATTGACTATGACGAAACCTTCTCACCGATTGTCATGCTCAAGTCTATTCGAATTCTTCTATCCATAGCAGCACATATGGACCTAGAGATCTTGCTGATGGATGTCAAAACCGTATTTTTGAACTGGTACCTTGAGGAAGGTCATGACATCTATATGCAGCATTCAGAAGGTTATGTGAAGGATGGTGAAGAGCATCTTATCTGGAAGCTAAATAAGTCCTTGTATGGACTTAAACAAGCTTCATGGTCATGGAACAAACATTTCGATGATGTGATTAAATCCTATAGATTTTCACAGTGCAAAATTAAAGTTGTGTGTACCGATTATGCGTCAGTAGAAGCGTGGTATTCCTTACACTTTGTGTAGATGACATTATTTAATTCGGCAACGATGTGAAGATGTTGTCAGACATTAAGAGATGGTTATCCGAACAGTTTCAAATGAATGACCGAGAAGAGGCTGGATACATCCTTAAGATTAAAGTCTTGTGTGATCGCAAGAAAAGGATGTTAAGCTTATCTCAGGCTGCTTATATTGATAATGTGATTACTCGTTTTAGCATGCAAAATGCCAAGAAATGGTTGCTACCTTTCATACATGGAGTTCCTCTATCTAAGGCACAATGCCCCCACAACAGAAGAGGAGAAGGATGAGATGGCTAAAGTTCCATACGCTTCAGTAGTGGCAATTCTCATGTATGAGATGTTATGTACGAGGCCAAACATATGTTATGTCGTGGGCATGGTGGCCAGCTATTAGTCTAGCCCTAGACAGGTGCACTAGACTGCTATCAAACATATTCTCAAGTATCTGAAAAGAACTCAAGACTATTGTCATGATTATCAGCGTGAGAATTTGTGCCCTATGGGTTATACGGATCCGGATTTCCAAACGGGTCAGGATAAGAAGAGATTGATATCGGGCTATATATTCACCTTGGGAGGTGGAGCTGTATCATGGAGCTATTAGAAGAGATCGATCTCGGACCCCACCATGGAAGCTGAGTATCTGGCAGCTTCAGAGGCTTCTAAAGAAGCAGTATTGCTCCGGAACTACCTCCAAGAGTTAGAAATCATTCTGAGTTGGCCCAGACCATCACAATATATTGTGATAAGGCTGGTGCAGTAGAAAACTCTTAGGAACCGAGAACTCATAAGGCGTCAAAGAACATAGAGAGAAAGTACCACATCATAAGAGACATCATAGAGAGGGGCGATGTGCTAATAGATAAGATAAACATTAAGGACAATCTAGCAGATCCATTTACAAAGGGCTTACCTCAGAAGGCATACGAGGGTTATATTCATAGCCTAGGGCTGAGGTAGATGTCGGCCACCTGGTGATCAAAGTGTAAAGGCTAAATTAGAATAGACACATGTTATACTCTGTAAGTAACGGTATAATGCTTTGAGTATAAAGGGGAGATTGTTGGAATTGTATACATAAAAGCATTATGATTGGTATATTGTGAAATGTTATGTTTGATATACTAGTAATCATTAATGACTTGCTATAAACAACTCCTATCTGAATTAACAATCATACGATGCGAACAAACACATCTAGTTATCTCGTCGATAAGGAGATCATACGGTATGTAAGAGATAAAAAAAAATCATATAGATCGTTCGACCTAACAAAGATATAAAAAGTTATCACAGCTGAGACATTTTCTGGTTTAGCTGTCGATTTAGGTTGTGACACACAAGTCCATAAGTGGTTTATCTTAACTGCGTTGTGTGACCAGTACATCTCAATGTATTGATAGGATCTACAGTGAGTATAAGGGGGAGATTGTTGGAATTGTATAGATAAAAGCATTATGATTGGTATATTGGGAAACATTATGTTTGATATACTTGTAATCATTAATGACTTAGCTTGTGACACATTAGTCCATAAGTGGTTTATCTTAACTGCTTTGTGTGACCGGTACATCTCAATGTATTGATATGATCTACAGTGAGTCTAAGGGGGAGATTGTTGGAATTGTAAACCTAAAAGCATTACGATTGGTATATTGGGAAACATTATGATTGGTGTGTAAGTAATTGTATAACACTTTGAGTATAAGGGGGAGATTGTTGGAATTGTATACATAAAAGCATTATGATTAGTATATTGGGAAACATTATGTTTGATATACTGGTAATCATTAATGAATTGCAATAAACAACTCCTATCTGAATTAACAATCATACGATGCGAACAAACACATTCAGTTATCTCGTCGATAAGGAGATCATACGGTGTGTAAGAGAAAAATAATCGTATAGATCGTTCGACCTAACAAATATATAAAAAGTTATCATAGCTGAGACAATTTCTGGTTTGGCTGTCGGTTTAGGTTGTGACACACAAGTTCATAAGTGGTTTATCTTAACTGCTTTGTGTGACCGATACATCTCAATGTATTTATAGGATTTACAGTGAGATGAACCATTCTACTTGACATATGAATGGGTAAAGATCTCGGTAACTTGGTCAGATCTAAAGTCTATTGAAAGCTGAGGGGCACACATGGGTTGACTGTCACTTTGACTTGATATGGTGGTGAGTCTTATATGTACTTATATATCTACATCTTGGGTGATGATAGTTTGTGTGGGGTTTCCTCAGGCTGGATTTAGATAACCATATCCTTTTCAGGATGGTGACATTCCTTGGGAAGCTCATGAGGTTTGTTATGCTAAGTCCTTCAGGCTGAATTATTGATTCAAGCATAAGTGATAAGGGTTTAGTGGTACTACTCAGGAATAATAAGAGATTTATTAATTGTAGTTGATTGTAATAAGCTGAATTAATTAATGAATATCTGAAACCTTAAATAAGAGGGTTAACCAAGTCAATGCAACCCGTTCCTAATAACGTGGTAATAAAGGGGTAAGTCAGCATCAATTTTCTGGTGGCATGAATTAATGTTTATTAATTAATTAAGTTCTGGGTTGAACATGGAATTAACTAATAGAAGACCCACTTTATTATTTGCATCTGATCCCTGTTCTGGCCCAATAATGCTCAGAGCACGTTAGAGTTTATTAAACCCTAATAACCTATTCTCCAGATCTATAAATAGATCAGTTCTCTCACTTCCCACATAAGTTTGAAATTTCAAATCTGAAACCGTAGAGAGAGTGAGAGAGTGGGCAACCGACTGCAGTAGAGAGGGAAAGGACAAATCAAGTTCCTTTAGTGCAGTTTCAATCTGGTAGCGTATCCTTGCCAGATTTCCGGATCGAACAAGGAAAAAGATCAAAAGATCAGATCTGTAGCAACACCACAACCATCTACCGTCATTCTTCAATCCGCAGGAGTTGATGTATTCCTTTGAATCTACGCATTAAATTAAATAGGAGCATGCATAGGGCATTTACTATTTGTCATATCATTTATTTTTGTATCCATATATTAATTCTAGGGCTAAGAAATAAATGGCAATTCACATCGCCTATTGTAGACTCCATTCCTACACTTTTCAGTAGAAAGTTTGATGGAGTTTCAACTCAGTTTTGTGCGTGATTCTGGTTGTTGATTCTTTCGAAATGTTGAGCTATTTATAGACTGGGTTGGATGACAATTTGAATTATGCTCATTAGACTTTGAGATCCAGCCGTTAGATACAAAGATTGGGCCGTCTAATCATAGTCATTCTTCTGCTCTGATCTGCCGTCTGCTTTTCACTTTTGGCAGTGTACTTTCTACCTGCTCTGGTCAGACTGAGTTTCAGTCCGAGGAATCTAAGATTAAGTTTCTTTGTACTGACTTTTTGACACCACTTGGAGACAACTTGAGTCTACCTTCGGATTCCTTATGTCTCCTAGTTTTTCACATGCTCTTGAATTATGAAACCAAAAACTGACATTTCCAAAGTCAATTTAAGTTTCCTCTCTTCTTCAGGAAAACTCAGTTTCCAGAAACTAAGTTTCTGGTCATACTATGTTTTAAGCACGGAAATTTAGTCTTCATCATTCCAAGTTTCATAGCATCTTCGCTTTAAGTCCCGAAGCTTGATTCTTGACTTCTCGAGCTTGGATATCTATGATTTCTTTCTTAGATATTGAATCTCTGTCTGCTCGGTCTTCATCTTCAGTTTTCAGTCTATTACAACTCAAGTTTTATCCTATACAAGGATTAAATGTACGGACAAACTAGAAACTTAAACTAAAGTAAGTTTTGACACATCAAAACATCAAAGTAAAGGGATAAACTTAAACTCAGTTTCCAACATTTTGTTTACCCTTTATTTGATGTTTTGGTGTGTCAAAAATAGCTTTAAATTTCCAGTAAGTTTCTGCATGTAATCCTTGTATAGGATAAATCGAGTTGTAATAGAAACTAGAAACTAGAAGCTCAGAAGATCAAGAAGGCAGAGATCTAGTTCTAAACTGGAAACTAGAAAAGAGAGCTCGAGATACTAAAATCAAGTTTCAAAATTTAAAGATGAGGAAACTAAGAAACAAGAAATCAGAAATCTAGTTTCTAAACTTGAAACTTAAAAAGACTAGAAAGTCAGTTTTTGGAAACTGACTTTCCACCAAAGGAAACCAGAAATTGAAACTTGAAATCTGGAGGATTTCAGTTCTGAGTTTTAAAGATTAAAGAGCACGTGAAAAGTGAAAAGACAAAAGGAATCCGAGTGGAATTCAAAGTCTTATTCAAGATTCCTTAAAGTGTCGACCAACAATCATGTACGAGGAATCTTCAATTTTAAGTTCCTTGGGCTGAGTTTAGCTCAGACATAGAGCAGGTAAAAAGGACACTACAAAAGTAAAAGAAGATCTGAACAGTGTAGAGCGGACTGCTACAGTAGAGAAGAATAGCGATGATTGGAAAACATACTCTTTGTCTCTAACGGATGATTCTTGTCTCTAACGGATAGAAATTCAAATGGTCGACCAATCTTCCTATAAATAGCAGACCAACACTTCAGAGGAGAGCACTTGAAACTTACATGAAAATCAAGCAGAAACTCTATCAAAGTAAAAGCTCTCAAAAGCACTCTGAAGTTTTGTGTTTCTTTCTTGAACACGAGGTTTAGCTTTCTAGCTCAAGCTAATCATTTGTTGTTTATTACTTTTCAAGTAATAAACACAGCAGTCAGTTTTCCCTTCTAGAATTATTATTATTATCACGAACAATAGCCAACCACCCGACGTTCTGGGATGAACAACAAACATCCACCATTCCAGTTTGAAGGCTTTGAGGTGTGTCCTTACTTCAAGTATGAAGAAGGAAGCGGATCAAGTTTCTGGGCGAGCGCACTAGCGTGCCGAACGACATTTACATCCAACAGGCTAGTAATTGATTGTGAGGATCTTGTATTATGTTACTTAGTGAATTCTTGGGTTATGTTCCAAAAAGTGGACGTAGGACTTAAGGATCCAAACCACTATAATATCTTGAGTTGTTTATTACTTTATTTAATTTTAAGTTTTCAAGATTATTTGAAACATTCAATACTTTCTAAGTATTGAAGTATAGTACTTGAAACTGAAACTTAAATCTATCAGATACTAAAATCTTGCTAAATCAAGGTTTTTGGAAACTAAAAACTGAGTTTCAATTTTCAGAGTGCAAACATATTAAAATACTTTCGATGCATATAAAACTACTCTGATCTCGGGACCAACATTATACAAGATTCCTTAAAGTATCTCGAACTCAATCATGTATGAGGAATCTTCAGTTTTAATTTCATTGGACTGGAGAACTGAGCTCTAACAAGAGCAGGTGAAAGTACACTGCAAAAAAGCAAAAGCAGTACTGAACAGAGCAGGGCAGACTGCTACAGCAGGAAAAGTATGGACGATGATTTGACGACATGTTGTTTGTCTCTAACAAATAAAAATTCGAACGGTCATCAATTTTCCTACAAATAGCAGACCACATCTTCAGAGGAGAGAACCTGAAACTTACGCAAAAAAAACAAGTAGAAACTCTGTTGAACTAAAAGCTCTCAAAAGTTCTCTGAATATTCCATGTGTGTGTAAAAAAATGAGGTTTAGCTTTCAAGTTAGGCTATTCATTTGGGGTTATTACTTTTAAAGTAATATACACAACAGTCAGTTTCTCTTTCTGGAATTCTGATTCTCACGGGCAACTGCCAACCACACAAAGTTCTGCGAAGAACAGGAAACATCTCATTACAGTTTGAAGACTATGAGGTGCGTCCTCACTTCAAGACTGAAGAAGGAGCGGAGCAAGTTTTAGTCGAGTGCGCTAACAGGCCAATGAACATTGGCATTCGAAGGGCTAGCTTATATTGTGAGATCTTGTAATCTATAACTTAGTGAATTACTGTATTAAGTTCCGAAGAATGGACGTAGGACTTAAGAATCCGAACCACTTTAAATATTATGTCTTGTTTATTGCCTTACATAAGTTTCTGCAATCTAAGTTCTCAAAGCTGATATGAAACATTCAATACTTTCTAAGTATTGAAGTGTATAACTAAAAACGAAAACCTAAATCTATCAGAGATTAAGTTAGCTAAATCAAATTTTTCGAAATTGAAAACTGAAAACTGAGTTTCAGTTTTCAGAGTGCAAACATTAAAATACTTCCACTGCATATAAAAATATTCTAATCTCAGGACCAAAAAACATTGCTGACACAAAAAATCCCCATGTAATTGTGGAGTCTGATGAAGACGATGAAGTTGATTTCGATGCAGAATCATCTGATGGTGATCAACATCAAAATTACTATGCTTCATTGTTCAATTGTACAATTGAAGATTTGACTGCATGGATCAGTAAACAAGGTGTTATGGGTGTCAATGTATCAAGCCCACTTCCAACTCACCGATTACCCGCAAATATAGTTGATGGCCACTGTGGACAAATGGATAATTGTTTACTTCCTGGTAGATAATGTCCGACTCACCTATATTGCGAGATCTTGAAGTAGTATTGAATGAGGAACTTGCAGTCCGCTCCATGTTTTAGAGAAAAGAAGACTTGTATGTAGCTTTCGGACTTTGGCACATAGAGCATCGTGTGGAGTTCAAGGAGTCGCGTTCTACTACAAGTCGGGTAGAGTACAGTTGCAGCCGCAATCCTAACTGTACATTCATTTTATGCGCCTCTTGCTCAAATGGATGTTGGCTTGTATACAAATTCTCTCCAACTCAGATTTGTATTGTGAGTCTAGACAACATCCGACGTAGAAGTATATGATCGAAGGCTATCTAAACTTATTTTGCCCGAAGAATACATCGACAAGGATATATTATCAAACCTCGAGATATAATGGCAGGCCTACTAAAGAATTTTGGTATTAAGGTTAGCTACAACAATGCACTATGAGCTAGAAACGGAGTCATATCAATGATTTATGGTGGCTTAGAAGATTCTTTCAACTTACTACCAAAATATCTCGATGTTCTCAAACAATGCAATTTGGGCACTATTACAGATATGAATATCAGCAAGGATAATTGATTATGCCATTTTTTTGTTTCCTTAGGTGTGTCACGTGTGGCTTTCTTATCTTTATTAAGGCGAGTGATTGTGGTGGATGCAACACACCTGAAGGGGCAAAATAAAGGTGCGTTAATAGTTGTTGTTACCGTAGACAGAACAAACATATCTTCTCTTTGGCTATTGGATTTGCATCCATCGAGAATGATGAGATTTGGACATGATTTATGTCCCAGATGTGAATGGCTTTTGATTCTAACGCGCAATTGTTGATTGTTTCTGACAAATACATAAGCATAGCTAAGGTAATAAGCTTAGTCTATCTAGAGGCGACAAATGCCTTATTTTGTTACCATATTTAGAATAGTTGACGATCTTCGATGCTCCTATTGTGAAGTTATACCACAAGGAAACCTATGCTTACCGTTCGATCGTCTACAAGAAGGCAATTAACCAGATTGAACAACATTGCCTAGTAGCTTACAACAAACTCATGACGGTAGGGCCACAAAAGTGGGCTAAGTTAAAATGTAGGGTTCGTCGGTATTTGTTCATGATATCAAATACAGTTGAAGTATTCAACTCAAGGTTGTTAGATGACTGACGTCTGTCGATATGTTCCATTATTAAGATATATAGGCACATTGTCGAAAAATTGTTCGATGAAAGACAAGCTAAGACATTTGCAAGAAACAAAGAGTTGGTAGAGGAAGTCGTGGCCAAACTGACTACATTGGTGGAGCTTTCAGATAGATACACTATTGTGGCTATTTTTTAGCAACAATTCAAATTCAACGACGACGTAAGAACATGGAAGATTGATCTTGAACACAACTGTTGCGACTCTCGTGAGTTTCAGTTGGATCTCATTACATGCTCGCATGTTATTGCTGTAATTTGGTTAGTAATATATATCAATACAATCATACTTTACTTTATAATGATCAACTTTATCGTTATTATTGGCACAACTTCAAGGGTACGAGTACATACGACTATGTTTGGACATACTACAAGACATCCAGTTGGTGAGAAATATATGGAGGAATTGTACACCCCCTTCCTCCAAAAGATGAGTGAGATGTGTCTCCCGAAGAACAACAATGTGTAGTTTTTCCACCAATTGTGAATCGCCAAGCCGGTCGACCGAGAAATAGTCGTCGTCCTTCTGAAGCAAAGGCGGGCCAAAGATCAACTAGTAGACGACGAGTTCTCAAGAAATATAGTATATGTGGGTCTACAATTCACACAAAACATGCATATCCATAAAGAGTTCCACAAAATTAATTTGTTAATTAATTATAAGACATATTTATTTTCACATATTTTAATTTGTGTGTTTGAATTGTATTAAAGTGTGGACACCATAATTCAATTGAAATAAATGCTGCTCTCGCATTAAAATATGATTGTTATTCACATTTATTTGTATTTTTTATTATTAACAACTATTATACATCAATTGGCTCATTTCCTACTCAATTACGGTTGAAAACAATCAATTTTTAATCAAATTGGCTTCACAAGTTAATTCTATAGTATAAAATTAGTTTTTATTTCAATAAATTATAATTTACTTTAATATCATGATATTATCTCACATGATTTAAAGGCAAGCATAATTTAACCGAATTCATACCAACCCATATAGAGTTCTATCCCAGTTAATTTCGAATTCATGTTGCAATGACTTAAAACATCGAATTCTAGCCCAGTTCAATTTCAAGTTCATGTTAGAATGAGTTAAAACACCAAATTCTAGCCCAATTCAATTTTGAGTTCATGCTCGAATGACTTAAGAGATCGAATTATAGCCCAATATAATTTCTAGTTCATGTTGGAATGAGTTACAACTTATAAAACCAAATTCTAGCCCAATTCCATTTCAAGTTCATATTGGGATGATTTAGAAGATAGAATTCTAGCCCAAAACTATTTGGAGTTCAGGCTTGAATTAATAAGGACCGGATTGCGGTCCGATTTTATTAATATATTACCGAATTCTTGTCAGATTATATTATCTAAATTATGTAATTTAAGCTCAAATTAAATGAAACCAAGTTCAAGCTCGATTTAATTACCACCTAATTTGGCATGAATTCTATTTAAGCACCCAATAAAACCCTATTTTTTTTTAATAAAAAATAATTCAAAGTCCAATTAATTAAAAAAGATTTGACCTCCAATTGAACATTTATATATATATATATATATATAGAGAGAGAGAGAGAGGAAGGATCATGTAAGAAAAAATTTTCCTGTAAGAAAAAAGAATAAATCATACTCATCAGATCTAAAAAAATAAATGATTGATATTTAATAAAGCAACAACTAAAACGCAATCAAGCAACAGAATAATCAAGCAAACCACTAAATCACAATTAAGAAACATTGTAATCAAGCAACGACTTAAATATAATCAAGCAATGTCGTGAATGCAATCAAACATTTTTCTTACTTTCTCTCTTTCTCATATTAAGATTTTTCTCACTATATTCGCTACTATATATCGAGAGTGGTATTTCTTCAATTTGAACTCAACCCAATAAATTGCCAACAATAATTAAACATAATATAACTTCAATTACAGGGATTTCTCAACTTGAATTCAACCCCATAAATTATACTCCCTCCGTCCCAGGACAGTCGCAACATTTTCCTTTTTGGTCCGTCCCAGAACACTTGCAACGTTTCCCTTTTTAGAAAGTTTTTATTAATTAATTATTCACTAAACCTACTCTACTCCTACCCTACTATCTCTCATATCTCATTATCTCTCCTAATCATTAACCTACAAATCTAACCCCACTAACTTCTCATCACTTTTTCTTAACCTCCGTGCCGGGTCAAACGTCTCAAGAGACCCGGGACGGAGGGAGTATTTTAATTGTTCGAGAATTGTATGATATGAATATAATATGAAAGTCTATTAAACACTAATATTAAAATGAATATGTTAAACAATTTATGCAATTCAAGAGAAGTGATCGACGATTAGAGTGTTCAACAAATTTTTTTTATTTTTTTATCTATTCATAAGAGGTGTCATTAATTGTTTTTCAACATAATTTTTGCTTTTAAAAATTATTTCCTTAAAAAATATTATGCTTTTTTTAATGTGATAAATAATCTACTAGATGACGAAATTGACACTGCCAGAGTAAAACTTTATCAGCGGTCAAAGTGGTCCTCATAGGTCAAAACCTGAGGATAAATAGGACAGAAAGGTCATTTGCGTAAGAAACAAATTTAATCACTTTGTAATTCGAGCCACCCTCCCCTCCAGCTATTTTCCATCTGATTTTCAGGAGTTTTTTATACATAAATATTAATTATTGAAATACCTCCGTTTTAGTTTATTAGACACTTTTCTTTTCGGCACGAAAATTAAGAATTATAAATGTAGAATGAGTTAGTGGAATGAATTTTTTATTATTAAATGTGAAAATGTTACCATTTTTAGAGAGATACCAATTTAGTTGGGACATCCAATTTAGTAAAAGGGAGTACATTTTTGTATTGGGGTCTAATCGAACTCAATTGAGTTCAATTTTATTTTATTCAACTTTGAATAGTTTATTATGAATTTCAGCTTTGGGATCTATACTAAGTATTTTAAGATTATAATTTAATTGAGTCTAAACAATTATCTAAAATTTATTTAAATCATTTATCTTTTGAAAGGAAAATTTATTATTTAAAAACTAATATCATATTCATACACAAATCCAATTACTTAATTACATAGATTTTTCATAATTTTATTCTTAAAATCATGCATAAATTAATTTTATAAAGTTAATAATTCTATATTTTATACTAATTTTAACTAATGAGTTAGCTATGAATTAAATATTATGCTAAGTATGGTTGGTTTAATATATGAATCCAAATAAACGAGCGTCAATAAAAATATGAAAACACCTGTCTTAATTCAACTCGATTATGGATCGAAAAAAGATTGTTGTTATCCTACTTTTTATGATACATATAACACAAGAAATAATTAAAATAATTATATTTTACTAGACTATATAAAATACAAAACTCTCTCGTTAGAAAATAATAAACCATCACTCGCATGTGCGACTCATTATCTATTACAAGTGCTGCACATTTAAATATGTTATGGTAAACATTATTTATTATTATTATTATTATTATTATTATTATTATTATTATTATTATTTATTGTTAGCACAATTAAAGAGGCAAAGTATTCTATTTATAATATAGACGGAGTTTTAAATGAACTTAAATATTGAACAAGAATTTTGGAATAGTTAATTTCATTAAAACACCTCTCAAATTTAGTCATTTTTTGTACGTTTTAAATATAGTTAAAAGTACATTTTTCTCAGGTGTTTGTCAGAAATTTTCAAATAAAATTAAATTTTAATTGTGAAACAAAACTAAAAATAAATATATATATATATAGAGAGAGAAGAGATCATGTAAAAAAAATCCTCTTGTAAGAAAAAATAATGAATCTTATCCTTAAATCTAAATAAATTAATGGTTGATATTCAATCAAGCATCAACTAAAATATAATCAAGCAATTGTTCGATTATATTTTAGTTGTTACTTGATTAATATGATGCTTGATTGTGTTATAGTTGCTGCTTGATCGTATATCAACCATTGATTTACTGAGATCTAATGGATCATATTCATTCTTTTTTCTCACAGGGGATCATATTCATTATATATGAGGAGAGGGGCCGAGTGCGACGTTCTACTTTATTTTAAAAAATTATAATTATTGGTCCCAAAATTAGAGATATATTGTGTGCAACGGAAGTATTAAAACGATCTTGCACTTCTGAAAATTGACTTACTGACTCCGTTTTTAGTTTCGGGAAAACTCAGTTTTAGCTCAGAGTAAGTTAAGTTCAGGTTTGAGGTATACACTTCAATACTTAGAAAGTATTGAAGGTTTCAAATAAGTGCCAGAACTTAATATGCATAAACTTAAAAAATAATATATGACATGATATTTTATAGTGGTTCGGAGCCTTAAGTCCTACGTCCACTCTTCCGAACTTAATCGGGAATCCACTAACGTTCAGAATGCAAAGTTCCTCAAGATCTATGCTATCCCGTCGGAAACCTCCATCCTTCGGTCTGCTAGGTCACTCACCCAGAAACTTGATCTGCTTCTTCTTCAACTTGAATTGAGGACGCACCTCGCAGCCTTCAATCTGGATAGATGTTTGTGGTTCTTCCCAGAACTTCAGGTTGTTGGCAAAACCCGTCGCAAGGAATATTCCAGAGTAGTATACTGACTGCTGTGTTTATTACTTGAAAAGTAATAAACACCAAGTAAGATAGCTTAAGCTTGAGAGCTTTAGCCTCGTGTACTTAGACAGATAAACGGAAAGTATAGCTTAAGTTGGAAGACTTAACCCTTTGTGAGAAACATGGAAATTCAGAGAGCTTTTGAGATTTCAATTCGATAGAGTTTCGGTTAAGCTTTTCACGAGATTTTGGTATCTATTTCTATCGAAGTTGACTCATATTTATAGTTGGGTTGGTCGATGGTTTGAAATTTTGTCCGTTAGACTCAGAGATTTATCAGTTAGAGACAAAGAGAATCTCGTCCAATCATCGCCCATTCTATTCTGATTGTCGCAGCCTGCTTTGAACTACTTTTGACTGTGGCAGTGTACTGATTACTGTTATTTCTAACAGATTAATTATAGAATAGTGGTGAAATAAATTTATTACTCAAATGTCGAACCCACAGAGAAAAGATATGCGAAATAGTCATATGTACTAAAACACAGTTTCAGATTAATTGTTTGAGTAATTCAAAAATCAAATTTGAATTATTAAACTAGGCAGAGAAAAAAAAACTTAAATTAAAAAAAAACGAAACACAAATACTAGGGAAGAAATCTTATTATGGATAACATGTAAGAACCAATTAAATAAATAGGTGGAATACTGCAATTATGATATATTTCTTGGGTCAGGAAAATATAACCTAGATTACTAATTAGTGAAAATCTCCTCTAGGTCTCAAGAATACCAAATTAGTCAATCTCATAAGCAAATCAGTTCAATTCGTACAATCTAATAAATCTCAGCTGGACAATATAGAGTATATCATGCATTCCTAATCTCACTATCAATATTCACCTCTCAGTTCTTCTATCAATAGCTAGACATGTAAATTAATTGTCACCTCTCGATCCTTAAATTAATCTAGAACTATAAAATAAACGCAGGAATCATAAACCTAATTAATTAATCCTAAACATGCATCCAAAATAATATTCGAATCCTAGAACCTGCTAGGAATTTAGCTAGACATAAATAAAATAAAAGGCATAATTAAATTGAAATGAACTTGCATTAAAATAAAAACTATAATTCAAACGTGCAGGAAAAATAAATACTAAAACTCTAACTACAGAGATTGAGGTTGAGAAGGATATATGAACTAATGTTCATATTGGGATTGATGCCCACTGAATAAACTAGTCTACAGGGGTATTTATAGTATTTGTTTGGGCTGTACAAGGCTGAATTCTATAAGAGATAGGATTATATTTGACACATATCTATATCCACATATCCTAAATTGAATATATCTTCTATCTTGAGACTTCAATGCTTCCAATTTGATGTATATCTCCAATCTCAAACAAATCTCGCCCAATATTCGTGAAAATTTTCTAGAATTCCACCAAAAACTTGTGCGTCGGTTGATGCGGAATTCCATGTCAACCGGTTTCATCTGTGTCGACTATTTTTTTGCCTGCGCACGATTTTGAACATAACTTTTGCTCTCGAACTCCGATTGACCCGATTCCAATTGTATTGGAAAGCTAATTCAAAGACCTTTCTAATGCCATGCTCCATTAGCTCAAATTTCATGTGTGGAGGAAGTCATGACTATTTCTTTGAACATCCACTGCTTTCAGTACGAATTTTCGGTGAATTTAACCTCAAACATGCATAAATACACCGCTACAAGCATAATACCCTCCTAGAGTGACTCATGAAATAAAAAACATCTAAAATGCAACTAAAAACATAGATAAATCAAACTAATAATGAGTGAAAATATGAACTCATTTGCAGTGTACTTTTCACTTGCCCTGGTCAGACTCGGTTTCGGTCTGAGGAATTTAGATTTAAGTTTTCTCGTACTAATTATTGCTCGACACTTTAGGAATCTTTGATATGACTTCAAGTTTACATTTGAATTCCATTTGTCTCCTTGAGTTTCACGTGCTCTTAATCTCCTGAAACTGAAATTCTCAAATTTCAAGCTTTAAGTTTCATCTTCTCTTCAGTGAAAACTCAGTTTCCAGAAACTGAGTTTATGGACATTTTTAGTTTATTCAAATCTTCAAGCACATGTCCCCGAAACTTGATTCTGGACATCTCAAACTCTGTATTTTAACAATTTCTCCCTTAGAGACTAAATCTCCATCGGCTCGATCTTCAGCTTCAGTTTCTAGTTCTTACTACAACTCGATATATCCTATACAAAGATTACATGAAGGGACAAATTAGAAACTTAAAGCTAAAGTAAGTGTTGGTCCCAGATCAGAGTCGTCGTGGTGAATAGCAAACAACAAACACACGAATGCAGCGGAAGATTAATGATTATCTTGCACTTAAGTTCTTGTCAAAATGTTTAGCTCAAAGTAGAAGATAGGGTTTCTTACAGATAGATACTCTAGCAACTGTCATCGCAAGGTTTCAAATCACAACAAACAAATAGTAAGTAATAAAACAGTAAAGAACACTCAAGATTTATAGTGGTTCGATCTTAAAGATCTACGTCCATTCCTCAGTCGTATCACTGAGAGTTTCACTAAAAAGATATTTGAAGTACAAGGAATCGCCTATCTCTTGTAGCAGGTAGTGAGCTTTCGACCTAGCCACTACAAAGCTATCCTCTGATGCTTCAATCTCTTCGGTCTGCAGCTACGGCCAAGTCAAGGGCGCACCTTTGTAAAACTTGTCCTTCGCTGTAATAGAGGTTTTAAAGTTCTCTCCTGAACTTTGTCTGGTTTTGGCAATAGCCCGTCAAAGTCAATCCCTTTTCAGAGAGGTGACTGTTTGATGCTTCCTTGTATGGAAGGTATCCCAATGATTGGATTCTTGAACAAAGTAATGGAATCTCTTCAAGATAGTGTCAGATATCCGATGGGGGACACTATGATTGTTGAGAGCTTTGAATACTTCTCTTTAAGAGGGCTCTCAACTGACTACTCTCTCACTTTTTGTTTATCGAAGGAACCTCACAGTGAATGACTTTTCGAATGTAGTTGAGGTTCCTCAGTTCGTGAGTAATGGAAGTTGTAGTAGTGTCTCTGTCTGTTGGACTTCTCTTTTATATCTGGAGATTCAAACTTTGAATCTCCAGACCCGTTAGACACAACGATCTTCTACGTCCAGAATGGTTACTTGTTTTTTCTTCCTTTCCGGCGTGGTACAGTCGCTTTTTACCTACTTCTGGTAAAGCTTTCGCCCTTTGTGGTACCTTCTGTCAGAACGGGCGTCTTTAGCAAGTCGTTGCTAAGTATTTCCTTGCTTAGCGTTCTATCGGAGAATTCTGGAAATACTCTGCTAAGCCTCTTGATTGCTGAGCTCTACTTAGCAATCTGCTAAGTCTTCTACTTGTTGAGCTCTTCTAGCAATCTGCTAAGTACTAGCGAATGCTGACCATTCAGCATTCTGCTATCACTTGATATCTTGGCTTCTGATTGCTTTAGCTTTTAGCAATCTCTTCCGTCGCAGCAAATGCTAACACCTTTAGCATTCTGCTATCTTCAATCTGCTGACTGCTAAGCGAATGCTCCTAGCAGTCTCTACCTTTCAGCATATGATTGCTAGCACCTTAGCAATCACTCTTCTTAGCACATGACCATGTTTCTTCCTTAGCAGTCATCTTTGTCTGCTGTCTTCTCTAGCAGCTACCATCTGCTGAGAATATTTCTAGCAATCTAATCTATTACAACTCAATATTTTTCCTAAACAGGACTTTACACATGAGTTGCTAGACTATGCTAGATTTCAACAATGATCGACCAATCTACTAAGGCTTTGATTCAACAAAACCTTTTACAATTTTGATCTAAGGGAGGAATTCGCGAATAATTCCCAACAGTAAGTTTTGACACACCAAAACATCAAAATAAAGGGTTATTTGAAACTTAGTTTCTAACAATAAAAATGATTGCTACTTTAAAAATATAAAAGAAATTTTTCGGATGCTACTCGAGTGCGACCCGGGTACAATTGGCTGACAGACAGTTAGTGGCCGATGCGGGTGGGACTCGAGTGCCGCCGAGTGTAGCTCGGTATTTTTTTAAAAAAATTATAAGCGAGTCAAATTCGATTTTGATTGCCTTCTCTCCAAACCGAACCATAAAATTCGTCTCCCTGCCTTCCTTTTTCCATCGTCATTCACGAGTGAGCCCGTGCAGTCTCCATCGATGGTAGATTCGCCCCCGCACCGTTTCAGGTTTTTTTTTAAATGCTCAAATTTGTTTATAATTTCTTTGAGCAAATTATTTGTTTTAATTTTTTGATGGAAATAATGTAGTTTGATTATGTGTTTTTGGAAGAATGTAGTCATGTAGTTGATGGAAAGAATGTAGTTATTTTTTTATGAAATATGTCTGCTTTTTGGGGCGAATTATGCTATAATTTTGGAAGAATTATGTGTTTATTTTCTTGGATGAATGCAATTGAAAATGTGTGTTTTTAGGACGATTTGCTTGTGTTTTGTTTGTTTTTCTTAATTATGTTTGTGTTGATTGATTGGGTTGATTTATTTGGAATTGTTCATGTTTGATAGTGTAAATTTTATTTTTTTATTTGTTTTTAAATATTTTTAATTGAAATTATTTTTTGTGATGGTATTATATGTACAGCTAGAGTGGATTAGAGCTGACATCCACAATGCATCTAGTAAAATTAATTTATGCACTAAGGTTTCGGTATTACATAGCGTAGAAGTGACTTTACTTTCTATATGAGGTGCTCAATTGGTGAAAAAATTTAGGAATGAGCCTTTTCGTAATTTATTACATTGGAAAGAAAATGATCATAGTGCTTCTCAACCACTTTAGATCTCTTAAGTTATAAAATTAGATCTCCTAACCCTTCAAAGTTATGGTTTTTATTGGTAGACAACATATTTGATTCTCGACAATGGAGTTTGCCTTGGTTACTGAAGAGATTTTTACTTGCAAACTGAATTGCATAATCCAATTCGCCAAGGCATCGATTATAGGATATCAAAATAAATTGATATGTCTATGAAATAATCATAATGTGCTCCTATTAAAATTGAATACAAAAGATGATTATGTGGAATCCTTCTTGCAAAATAAGATTCAATCATGAAATAATCAGGATTAAATCTCTGATTTATTATGGAATAAAATATAAAATAAATGAAGAAACAAGAAAAAAAAGATTCTCCAAATGTGATCTTCTGATCTTTATCCCTCGCTCGTATTTAGAAATCTGGTGAAGATCCCATTTGGATATTGCACTGATTGAGAAATGTAGTTTCCTTCCCTCCTCGGATGCATGTCGCCTACGATATGCTCCCAGAACTATTCTGATGATCAGCAACTAATGAACTTGTATTGTAAGGCACTAAGTGGGTATTTTAGGAAAAATCTTATCCTTAATGGGCTTGAGCTTTTCATGGGCCAGATCAAGGACCAGTATGCAAATAACAAAGTAGGTCTCTAAATTAATTAATTCTCATTATCAATCCAGAATATAATTAATTAATTTATATTGATTCATGCCACCAGAGAATCGAAATTGGCCTACCCCTTTGTAACCATGTTATGATGAATAGTTGCATGAGCTTGGTATATCCCCATATTTATGGTCATAGACATTCATTAATTAGGTAAAGCTCTGACAAGCTTATAAATTAATTAATATATTTTATTCCTAAGTGATACAACTCAACCTTTTCATTTATGCTTAAACTTAATCAGCCTGCAAGACTTTATTATAATGAACCTTCTAAGTTACTTAGGGAATGCCACCATCCTATACTGGATATGGTTACCTAATTACAAAACCAGAAGTTATACACAAGTTGCTATTACCCAATATGCAGATATACAAGTTCATGAAAGACTCTTCATCATAACATCTCAAAGTGACACACAAACTTTTTATACTTCTTGATCTTTTATTAGGCTTCACATATCATCAAGCCATCAAGTTTAAGATTCTTTTAACGTCAGATATAAGAATCAATCTCAGTTAGGTCCTATCAATACGTACCAAACGTACCAGCACATCCAGTAACCAAGATAAGCAACTAAATAATGAATGTGTTGCAGCTTAAACCAACAGTCCATCCTGGGACTGTTTAAACTATGACGACTGTTTATATCTCCTTAGGTCAAGTGGTCCATACGATCTTCCGTGATCTACAACACACCATATGATCCCCTTATTGACGAGATAAAAGGATAATGTCGTTTGCGATGTATGTTTGTTAATTCAGATTGGAGATGTAATCTTGTAACACAACAATAATGATTTCATGTATATTAAAACAAAATTTTCATAAAATATTAATAATAATGCTTTCATATACAAATCCATCAATTATTGGATCTGTGTTCGGATCTAGTAGTTTTGATCCATCAACTAATCATGACCTCGCAGGTACTACATTGATTAGTCAGTTGTGTTGTGGTAAGTCCAGATTTAAGAAAAGGAGTGTAGATATCACCTACCATGAATTGTACCTTAAGGTTCCTAATATATTAGCATTATGGTATTTTGGTCCTGGTGTATTCGGAGAAGCGTAAGATTGAGCCATGGATATTTGCATTAGATGATCAGTGGCCTCTTTGGCATGGATTTCTGTGGGGTGCATACGCATATCAGTTATTACATCATTATATTGCAAATGTTCCCACCACGGTCATGGAGCATGGACAGATCTTTCATCCAGGGGTCCAATTTTGGCATTTCAAGTAAAATTTTAATACATTTAGTGCTTATCGAATGTTATTGTAGTTAATAATTTTAATTATTTGGGATATTTGATTTTGTAGGTATGGGCCTATGAGGTCATTCTGATGTTGGGAGATAAGTGTGTTAGAGTCAAGAATACGGATGTTATTGCGAGATTTGTCAAATGGGATTTTATAGAGCCGGAGGGCCGTACTTTTTTTTTAGATTTTAGTAAGTTGTTACTAAGAGTTATATTTTTTTTATTGCGGCTCGCATCTTTTTCTTGTCTAGATCCTTTTTCAAAGGACTAAAGAAGTCTCTATTATTTGTCGGAGAACCCCATTGGCATTTCATTCTAGATTGTTGAGAATCTGGTACGCTCGGTGAGGAGACGAGATGACGGTCTCCCTATTTGCATCGTCGAGCAGCTCGTGCGGGGGGAGATCATGATGATAAGGGGCATGAGGAAGATGAGGCAGAGTCCCATGGGGCACATGAGCAGCGGGTAGATGTGGAGTAATTGGCTGAGTCCTATGGGCACATGACCAGCGGGTAGATGTTCATTCTGATTTTCGTCAGCCACAGGGTTCACATCACGAGACACAAGGCTTTAGACGATCTCGTAGGTGGACTCGTTAGACACGACATAGTTCTTCATCTAGCAGGGACTATGGTGATTTAGGAGATTTTGTGGGTCTTAGAGATTGATGGTCCTAATTCAGGATACAGTTACATCTATTGTGAGTGTTGTTGTGCCCGATGTAGTCAATTCTACAGTGCCCATTATAGTTGATTAGACTGTGATGGAAAGAGGTCTCCCGCAGTTGACCCGAGTTATTTTGGACTTCATTCGTGGTGCTAAATGCGGATTTCAGTCAGATGTTGCAGGTCATTGATCGCTAAAATTATTTCACTAGCAACTTAGCAAAGCTAATAATATAGCGGCAAACAAAATTATCGAACCCAGAGGAGTAGAGCAACGAGTAAACCCTAAAGACTAATTCAATCGTTTTTGGAAAACTGGTTAGGAAAGTAGAAAACAAGATTTTGGTGTTACAAATTCTTAACTTGTGATAAAATGGAATAAAATAGTAAATTGTGAAAGATTTTGTAATTCAAAGATGATAACATAGATCCTAGGGTTTTCTACCTATTATACCATACATGTAATCATGAACCAATTAATTGCCAATTTTCATTCTTCTTCGTAGTGGAATATCGGAAAGATATTATGAATTTCTGATTAGGACAATTCACAAAGTTGATTAATCAATTTCCTATACCTTTTCAGTCTCAAGAATCCTTTCGTATATGACTATAGAATTGCTGAGAGCTGGGACTCAGCAATCTTCACAAGAATATGTTTTTGAAGAGCATGAGCTGGGACACACTCTTATTCTGTTTCTTCTAAAGAGTACCAATAATGATTTATAAAGAACAGAATGAGAGCTGGGACTCATTCTTCCATAACCTCATCCAATTCCAATAAGCCGAGCTTTAGACAAAGCTCTTTGAATATGCTTTCTTCTAGAGGCTTGATGAATATGTCTGCTAGATGATCCTCTATTCTGATGTAGTCTACTGAAATATCTTTCTTTTCGACATAATCTCGAATGAAGTGATGTCGAATATCTATGTGCTTTGTTGATGAACTGGATTTTTCGTAATTCACATCGCAATGTTGTTGTCGCAGTATATGGAAACGCAACCTGTGTTGACTTCATAGTCTTGAAGTTGTTGCTTGATCCATAGCTCTTGTGTACAACAGCTGGCAGCAGCTACGTATTCTACTTCCGTTGTGGATGTTGCTACGGAGTGTTGCTTTTTGCTGAACCATCTTATCAGCTTATGACCTAGGAATTGGCATATTCTGCTCGTACGCTTCCGATCAATTCTGCAACCTCCAAAATCAGAATCTGAGTATCCTATGAGTGTGAGAGCATCTGCCCTGGGATACTAAATTCCTAAAGATTCTGTTCCCTTCAGATATCTGACAATTCTTTGAGCATACTCCATATGAGACTTCTTTGGATTTGCTTGATATTTGGCACATACTCCTACAACATATGAAATGTCTGGTCAGCTGGCTGTCAAATATAGTAGTGATCCAATTATTCCTCTGTATGATGTGGGATCTACGTATTCGCCTTCTTCATCCATTGATATCTGAAAAGTTGTACTCATGGGAATCCGCAGAGTCTTCATCTTTTCTGGGAAAAATTTACTGATGAGATCCTTCGTATACTTCTTCTGATGAATGAAAATCCCATCTGCTGATAGCTGGACTTGTAGACCTAGGAAGTATGACATTTTCTCCATCATACTCATTTGGAAATTGGTATGCATAAGCTGAGCAAATTTATCGCAGAGACCTAAGTTTCTTGATCTGAATATGATATCATCCACATAAATTTGGACAATCAAGATGCCCTCAGCATCTTTGATCAAGAATAATATTATGTTGATCTTCCATTTTCTGAAACTGTTCTTGAGCAAAAATTGTGATAGTGTTTCATACCATGCTCTTGGAGCTTGCTTTAGTCCTTAGAGAGCTTTCCTTAGTCTGTACACTTTGTCTCCTTGTTCGAAATCGGGAGGTTGTTCCGCGTAGAATTCTTCTTTTAATTCGCCATTTAGGAATTTACTCTTGACGTCCATTTGAAATACTGTGAACCCATGATGAGCAGCACATTCTAGGAATAATCTGATTGCTTCCAACCGAGCTACTGGAGCAAACGTTTCCTCAAAATCTATCCCTTTGCACTGTGCATAACCATTAGCAACTAATCTGGCCTTGTTGCGAACGACGAGTCCATTTTTGTCTTGCTTATTCTTAAATACCCACTTAGTTCCTATTACCGATTGATGTGTTGGACGATCAACGAGATCCCATACATGATTCCTTGTGAACTCTAGTAGTTCCTCCTGCATTGCATTGATCAAGTCTGCTGATTTGAGTGCCTTTGCTACTTTGGTAGGCTCTTCTTGAGATATAAAGCAGGCAAGTAGTGCACTGTGTCTAGTTCGATTGGATTGGCATTATCTCCTAGAATCGCTTAAGTAGGATGATCACTTAGCAGCCATTTGGGTCTTTGAAGTTCTTCTACAGGAATGACTTGACTGCTGGATGGTCCGATGGGTTCTTTTGAAACTGGTTCATCAACAAGCTGTAGAGTCTCCAAGCTATCTACTACCCCTGTTGAGTCGTCTTCTGCTGAAGGATTGTCTTCTAGCATTTTGTCTGCTGGACTTTGTATTACTGGTGTAGTACTCCTATCTGCAGCAGTCTGCCCTTGGTTGTCTTCAGCATAATTGTCTTCAATAGATCTCTCGCCATTCTGGGAATCTTCAGATAGTTGACCATCCTTATCTCCTCTAGTTCCATGTTGATCTGTAAGCTCTTTGAGAGATGGTACGGTGGCCTCGGCATTACCGTTTGCATCACAGGCCCTCTTGACTGTCGATTGATCATTCAAGGGCTCCAGTAGAGATGATGATTCATTCATCAACCTAGTTGGATCATTCGGTTCAGCTTTGGAAGTATTTAAGCCCGAAGTCCTATTGACATCATTGGTTTCATGAAACTCATCTCTTTGGCCTCTTATGGTCCTGCGCACTAAAGTAGCTTTATCAAAAATAACATTGCATGTTATTTCCACAAGTTTGGTAGTCTTATTAAGTACTCTATATCCCTTGTGAGACGGATGTCCATATCCTAGGAACACTCCTTCATCGGCCTTGGGAGAAAAGGTACTTAATTTCGATTTTCCATTATTATGGATATAACATGGTGAACCAAAAATGCGAAGATGAGCTAAAGAAAGCTTACGACCATGATATACTTCATAGGGAGTCTTGTTGAAATGAAGATTCAATCCACTTCAATTTTGCGTGTAGCAAGCATTCATTACCGCTTCTCCCCAGTATTTTTGACATAGATCCGTATCGGCAAACATTGTACGCACGAATTCTTTTAAGGTTATGTTCCTTCTTTCTGCCAAATTGTTCTGCTGGGGTGTTCTTGCAGTGGACCTCTCATGTCCTATCCCAGCATTGACGCAGAAGTCCATCAATGCTCCATTGCAAAATTCTGTACCGTTGTCGGATCTTATCCTTTTGACCATGAGCTCCTTGTCATTTTGAACTCTAATTATCAGCTCCGGAAGGATAGTTTTCACTTCGTCCTTTCTTTTGAGTAACTTCATCCATGTGTACATGGAATAGTCATCAATAACAACTAGAGTATATAGTTTGTTACTTACAATGGGTGGTGACACAAGGCCGAATAAATCCATGTGCAACAGCTCAACAATTCAGTTTGAGGTGGCCTTTTCTGGATTTGAATTGAAGGACGTTTTGGCTTGCTTTCCTTGTTGACAGGCTAAGCATATTCCTTCCTTCTTGAAGGTTTCTTGAGGTAAACCTGCAACAATGTTATTTTTAACAATATAATTGATGGTTTTAAAGTTCAGATGCATTAGCCTTTTGTGTCATAGCCAGTTTCTTTCTTCCTTGTTGAATGTTATGAAGCACGATGCTTGTTGACCACTTTCCCAATCAGCAATGTATAGTCCTCCTTTTTGATTACTCGAAGCTTTACTTCACCGGTGGTTCTATCTGCAACTTCGCAACCTGTGTCAAAGAAGGAAACAATATATCCATTTTCACTTAGCTGACTGATGCTCAGTAGGTTGTTCTTGAGATTATCGACGAGGAAAATGTTGATTATTCTCATTCCATTTTGCTCGATGCATCCTCTTCCGATTACTCTAGCCTTGGAGCTATCACCAAATGAGACTGAGGCTCCTCGGAACTTGCAAAGTTCTGTGAAGATCTCTTCAACTCCTGTCATGTGACCTGAGCATCCACTATCTAAGATCCATTCTTTGAGTTTTCTTGATAATCTTCTTTCTGAACCCTGTTCCTGCAAAACAAAGAAGTTATATTTTTGGTACCCGATCAATTACAGGTCCTGCAGGATTAGTTTTCTGGATTATTCCCTTGGGAATCCAGACATTCGTGATTTTGATGTTCCTCTTGTCATCACGTCTCACCTCCCTTTCGTTCCTGTTGGCATAATTTCTAAAATTAATATAGGGATGTGAGGTAGTGTGTTGAGCCATCACTGTCTTTTGAAAACATTTTGGAGTAGACTCTGGCCTCAAGTAGGTATTCCTTGTACTTGGAGTGTATGTTGGCTTCCTTGCAGTCTTAGTAGATTGCTTATCCTTGCTATGATTTGTATGAACCTTCCTAGCAGGTGGAACAGTCTGTTGGGTAACATACATTGACTTTGCTAGCTTTTTCTCAGCAGATCGAAAGTTCAATCTTTGTCGAGCAGTCAGCTGAGGGATGTTAGTCTGCCAGCATTTCTGCTGTTCAATTAATTTAGCTTTTTCCCATTGTCTTTCCTAGCAGTCTGCTGAATCTTCCCAGTGGCTGGGACAAATGTAATCTTCTGTGACTTACTTGATTCAGCGACGCGAGATTTTTTACTATCAAAACCTATTCCAGCAAAGTTCTTTGAACTTCTTTGGACACTTAAAATATCATCTAAATCTCTCGTGCTTTTTGAAAATTTGCATTGACAGGCATTTAGCACAGAGTGATTACTTCTCAAAGTATCATTTTCCTGTCTTAAGGTATTATAACTACTGCTTAAGACGGTGAATTTGGTTTTTAACTTCAAAAGTTCCTCATCTGCTGACCTAGATTTATCAATCTCACTAGTCAAACTTGAAAGTTGAGATTTCAGAGAGGAGTTTTCTTTGACTAGAATATCCTTTAATGCATGAACTTTTGAAAACTCTTTTAACAAGTATTCGACAGTTTTCTCATCTGATTCCGAATAACATGAATCAGCAGTGTCATGCACATTATCAAAAATTGAAACAATAGACATAGTAGAGTTTGTTACCTAGTTTGCTGTGGCAGCTAGAGCTGATTCTCCTGTCTGCTCTGCGTTGATGTCTATCATGAATACCATTAGAACATCCTCTTCATCTTCTGATGAGTAGTTTTCGTCGTCATAAACTGGGATGTTTGGTAGTTCTGTTCTAGTCAGCAACGCTTTGGTGACCGCCTTTGATACACGTCTTTTAAACCGCTTTCTCAGTCGTTCCCTTTCTTCAGGATCTACCTTAGGGCATTCGAACTTTAGGTGATCTGGGGAATTGCACTCGTAGCATGTTCTTGGTGCTCTCTTGTTGTTTTTGTTGTCCGTTGATTGAGTCTGCTGGAGATCTTCCTTCTTCCCTTTTGCATTCAGCAATAGTCTTTGAAGTCTCTTCATTTGTTCCTCCAGCTCACTCACGGAGCATTCATCTTCTTTGAAATGCGATCTACTGGTGGAGGGTGTCTCCTTTGCTGAACTGGACTGAGCAGGTCGATCTGAGTGGAATGGCCTCTTTGTCTTCCACATTTGTCCATCTTTCTTCACAAAGAATGCGGCACCTTCCATTGGTTTTTCAATGTTGACTGCAGTGCGAACAACCTCATTCTTGTTGATCTGGGCGATATACCATTCGTGAGCTTCCAGTTGAGCGAACACATCTTTGGTGCTGATTTTTTACAGATCCTTGTCCTTTAGACTGGTTACTTTGACAAATCAATCCTCCTTAGGTAGTCTTTAGAGGATCTTTGAATTCATGTCAGGAAGTTCATATTGAAGGAACACGCCGGTGAAAGCGGTTCGTCCCCACGATCGACGTTGGATACCAAAAGTACACATGCATGGTTTAATAAAATTAAATCAAGAAGATTAAGGATTACCAATAGATCTATATAGATCTGTAGATCGATTCCACTGGAGATCTTCTAGCCTGTGTCCCGCGAACCACAATTGGATCTCGGGTGGACAACAATCCTCCGATTCGTTAGATGCAAACCAAAACTAGATCTACAATGTTTGAGAGAACTAAACCTATATGTCGTTCAACATATGAACTTATGAAAATGACAACTAGGGTTTTTCTCTCAACCATAAGATCCTATTTATAAGCATCTTCTAGGGTTTCTAGTTGGGCCAGACCAGGGATCTCTAGAAGGTATAGGATTGGGCCTCCCATAAGTCAAAACACATATATTCAGCCAAGAATATAATTTGAACTTATAACATTAAATCATTCCACTAGAGAATTAATGTTGCAACTACCATCCTATCCCGATGTGAATCAGGGCTTCTATTTGACTTAATTAATTCTCTGTGTTTAAGATAACGCACATCCATTAATTAATTAAAAGCTCTGACATCATTAATTAATTAATATTGTAATTCCTTAAGTATTACCCGATCAACATTATTATCGTATCGGAATAAATTCCACCTGCAGGGTTTAATACGATAAAACTTATGTGCTCCTTAAGGGGATGTCATCAACCTGGATGTCCAGGACACGGTGCCCTAATGTGACTATATAAACACATACAAACAATGTTGTTACCCAAGATACGGAGCATATTGAATCATCCTTTTAATTCTCACCCATGGTAAGTCAAAGTAACAAACAATCATTTGCATATATGTACATATCACATCTAGGGTTAAGAATTAACAAAGTCGTCGAGACCTTGGTTCTTCATAGAGTCAGAACAGAAGAACACGTCTCACCGCGATCCATTCAATGCGACACCACGCACTAGCATAAATTAATAACCAAGACTAGTTATCCCAAGTTTATACTACAACCTAAAACGATAGTTTATTCAGAACTATCTCAGTTGTGAATACATTTTATATCTTATAAGGAACCCAACAATGCGATCTTCAGTGGGACGACGCACCCACCACATTGTCTACAATATAAGATAAGTGGATATACATGCAATCATGAGATTGCAACAATGTGATAACATTTGTTTCAGTTATTTATAGGAGATTAAGTACATGACAAAGCTCGCTTAAAAGTTCGCTTAAAAGTATACTCCAACAGATATGTCCTTCCCAACTTCTTTAACTCAGCTATAATCTTGTTGAATCTTGTCTCCATGTCTTTGATGGTTACACCTGGAATCAAACATAAAGATTCTTACCTGTCTACCCATTGTTGTAGCTTGTTTCTCTTCATCTGGTCCGATTCTTTGTCCAGAGTGCTGAGAAAATCCCACATTTCTTTGGCACTGTTGTACTCCAACACTTCAGCCATTAGAGTAGGTGACAGGGAATCTAATATGAGATCTATGGCAACGTAATTTATTTGATCGTGGGCTCGATCTTCTTGAGTCCATTCTTCAAGTAGCTTATCCATCATTACGTTTGGTCCTTCTACATTCTCTCCGACCCTTGTCTTCACCTTCTGGATCTTGATGGGTCCAACTTTGATCACTCGTCTCATCTCTTTTTCCAGGTAGAATAGGATTCTAGAGTAAACTTGGAAAGCTTTGCGTTGTGCGCCATTTTCTTGAACCTGAGCTAAACACAAAAACACAGATATGCAAGAAAAATCTGGATCTGGTCCTTGGCAACTCAGAAGCAATTAGTCTATAAAGACCAATCACTCTGATACCACTTGTTGGTCCCTAATCAAAGTTATGATATATGCAATGGAAGTATTAATGTTTATCTTGCACGTGTCCTGCTAAGGTCTCAACTAAGCAAGTGTTTATCTAAATGTTTTAGCTCATGTAATTGTTAGATTGATTGCAGTTTATACTACAATATTTGGTGTGCTGAGTTTCAAATAATTTAACCAGTAAGCAAATTAACATAGCAAAGCAGTAAATGATGGGTTTTGTATACTGAAAGCATTTATTACAATGAGTAAACAACGGTTTATTTCTCCTATCTGTTAACAATCTTACATGCATGAACAATGGTATCCTCTTGTCTCACCGATAGGGACGATTGAGTCCAAACCCTAACAAAGATTCAGGGGTTTGCACGGGTTGACTATTGCTTTGACTTGCCATGGTGGAGAGCCTAAGTAACGTGCTCGTATATCCGCATCTTGGGTAACAGCAGTTCGTGTAGTACCGCCTGAGACTGGACTTAGGTAACCATATCCGATTAATAGGATGGGGACATTCCCTGAGGAGCTAAATAACATTCATCGTGCCAAAGTCCTGCAGGCTGATTAAGTTCAGGCACGAGGGATAAGGTTTGAGTGGTACTACTAAGGAATTATAAGATATTAATTAATTGTAGTTAGAGCTTGTCAGAGACTCCGATTAATTAATGGATGTTCGGTAACCTTAAATATGGGGATTCTCAATTAATGCAGCCTGTTCTCATAACGTGGTAATAAAGGGGTAGGTCAGTATTAATTATGTGGTGAAAAAGAATTAATATTAATTAATTAATTATGTCCTGGGTTGTGGACATGGGAATTAATTAATTATAGGTCCACTTTATTATTTGCATTAGGTCCCAGGACTTGCCCAATTAAATATACTGAATTGAGCCCAAAATGGCCCATTAGGGTTTCCAACCCTAGGTCTATAATTAGACAACTCTCTCTCATAAGTCATAACACAGTTGAAACACACTAAACCCTAGAGAGAGAGGAGGCGCCATTTTTTGGGAAGAGGGAAGAGAATTCCGATTCTGGTCCTGCTCAGAATACAGATCTACGGAGTCCTCTCCAGTAGTAGATCTGATCAGCATTGGGACACAGCCCTGAAGATCTAATCTGGAGAACAAAATTTTCTTTTCTTTTCCTCTTTATTTTTGAATTTAATCTAGAAATTAGATCTCTAATTTTTGTTTCCGCAGTTTAAATCGGATCGCGTGGTTGAATTGAGATTTGGAATTCAAACGCGAAAGATCGGTTCACACTTGACGGAGTTATGGTAAACCCTAAATCTACAAACCTTTGTATTAAATTCATAGGAGCATGCTAGGGTTTTGAGAATTTTAATTATGAGCAATATCCATAGATTGATCCGGTTCAGTTTGGTTTTGGTGATTCGGTTTACGGAAAAACCCTACAGTAAATGACACAAGGATTTTCATAGTGGTTTGAACAATTGTTCTACGTCCACTCTCTAGTCCTCTGACTGAAAATTTCACTAGAAGAATGAGTACAGGGTTAGGCCTGATCTCTAATGTTGAGCAGCTCCTCCGTCTGGTCAGTGCGCACCTTCAAGCACCTCGATCTCCAATCTTCAACCCGTGTCACTCCTTAGAGTGAGGACGAACCTCCCTTCTCCTCGGACGTCGACTGCTGCGAGTTTTATAGTTCTTCCCAGAACCTATCCTTGTGTTGGCGTAGCCCGTACGAATCACTCTTGCTCCGCAATAGTGACTGCTAGATTCTTTCTGGAATAGAGTGAATCCCAATGTTACCTTTAAAGAAGAATCTTCACAGGTCTTCGAGCTTCTATTATGAAAGCTTGCAAAAAGCTTCAATTAAGAACTTAGCTCGGATGAGTTTGCGTGATAGAGAGAATTAGTTTGATCTCTTTTGTTATCTCTTGTATGTACGAAGTTGCGAACCTTTGAATCAAGTAAGGATGACACCTATTTATAGGTGAAGATTCAAACAACCGTTTGAATCTTATCCGTTAGACTCAAAGGGAATGCTCGCCTATCTGCATGCTTCATTTTTCTGCGGTGGACAGAGACTCTTCAAGTCCCTTCGTCTCTGATTGGAGTAGCATCTATCTTTAGCTGTCTCTTGTCAGAACGGATCCTTTGTAGATCTGAACCCCTTTTTCTTCATGATGATTATTCCATCCTTTTGGTTGGTTGGTTCATCTCGTAACTTGTAATCCGTCTGATATTTGGCTTTATGATCTTTCTCTTGATTGCTGATTGCTGATTGTCGTCTGCTGACTATTGTTATGCGTCGGATGTCTTCGTAGATTGCTAGATCTCTTTCTTCAGCATTCTCGTTGCTTCCTTCGCATTGTTGGTCGTTCTGATCTTCAGCAATCTTCAGCAATTGTATGAGTTTGCTGACTCCTTCAGCAAACTTGCACCTTTCTTTTTCCTAATTTATTACATCTCGAGTATGAATTCCTATACAGGACTTCTTACAATTTGACTCGATACTAAGTTGTTATAGCTTTGATCCACCGAAACATATCAAACTATGATAATGAATTGGTTTACAGTAGAAGGATCTAACAATATTCCTAACAGCGTCAATCGACGCACCTTCCTTTGTATCAATCTGCTTCAAGGGTCGAAACTTTCCACTTTGATCCACTCCCTATCGAACGACACGAGGTTGTGTCGCTCGAGGAGAACTTCTCTTCCGTGCATCTCTCGATTTTCTTCTACTTTGGTCGAATCAAACACTCTTGTGGCGAATTTGTACATCTTTTCATCAACTTTGTCCTTATTTAACATATTTTCCCCTAAAATATGTTACCCCTAAAATACACCCATGCTAAATGTTATTGAAAACAAACAAAAATGCATAAAAGAAATAAGAAAATAATGCGATAAGTGACTAGAAATATGAGCTTATCAATTGATCATTGTAAAATCTACAGATAAATTGTAGATACTGTTGCAAATAAAATTTATAACTCAAGTCTAACCCAAGAGAATTGTGTGGGAAATTATCTTATGTACTAATTATAATTTCGAAATTCGTTGTTTGAGTAAACAAAAAATTAGGTTTTGATTTTATAAAATAAAAATTGCAAAGACAGAGAAATAAAGGATTTTGAAAAGCAGATTCCAGGGCATACACTCAATCAGAACACATGCAAAATTAATCAACTCGCATTAGTGGAAATCACATATACTATTATGTGAATGTATATGTTTGGTCGGCCTCAAAACCACGCAGATTGAGTTGATTAATCTAAACAAGCATTCATAATTGAACATTCATGGCCTAGAACCCGCTAGGGTTTCTATCCACTCATCGCAGATAGAAATCCAAAGAAAGACATATTATTAAAGTGCATAATTAAAACTAACAAGAAAAATAAAGGGTTTCGTGTTCTCCAAACTCCCAAAACTCTAAAACTTGATTGCATAATTAAAAAGTCAAAATTACAAGGGTATATATAGAGGTGGATGTGTATCTTATCAAATCTAGGGCTAAAAATAAGATATATCTTGAATTAAGTAGGATATTTCTCTTCAGATTTTTGCGTCGGTCGATATGGCTTCGCGACGGTCGATGCGTCTGTCCACATCGGTCAATATGGACTCCACGTCCGTCAATACCGAGACCTCCACTTTTCCAGACTTAGCAATTTCTCGTCCCTTTTGTGCAGTCTTACGGTTTTAGCCATAACTTTTGCTTCCGAACTCCGATTGACCTGATTCCAGTTGCATTGGAAAGCTAATTCGATGATCATTCTATTTCCATATTCCATAAGCTTAAATTCCATGTGGGGAAGAAGAAATGACTGTTTCTTTGAACATCTTCTTCTTTTGGTATGGGTTTCCAATGATTTTGGCCTAAAACCTGTAAAAACACACCATGACAAGCATAATACCTCATAATATCGACTCATGCATAAAATATACTAATAAACTCAACAAAACTAGACAAAATGATAGAAAATAATATAGATAAGTGAGTTAAATTACGAGCTTATCAAACCCCCAAAATTGAACGTTTGATTGTCCTCAATCAATAGGCAAGAAAGATATCAAAAGTACATGTAGTTAGAATTCAATGCCTCACAAGATTCATCACAGTCAAGGATCAAAAATCCACTACACACAAGCAATTTGAAAGAGACAAGAAATTCATCAACCGTGGAAAAACTCACAGGAAGTGTATCGCTCAACTCTCAAGTGTTTAAGGTTTAAATGAAAGTACTCAACAACATGTATGAAGAAATTTCTACCATAGGCTTTCAAATTTTCTAATATCTCCACTGCTAGAATGTGCACACAAGTCCAGAATAAAAAAGGACTTTCAATAGGTTATAACGTAGGCTATTCTGATAAGGTAGGGAAATATGGTCAAGTGACTAAAATCTATCAAGCTGGCCAACTCAACAAACTACAACCACTCTCAATCATCATCCACCTCATCTCCTAATGTACATCAACAAACTCATCATCATTTTTTTTCTAGCTCATATGAATCTCTTATGCTCTTTTGATAATATGTATTCTTTTCTTTCAGAGAGCTTATGATAATTCTTAATTATTTATTGAGCTTTTCTAAAACTCATCTTTCACCAACCACTAATTTATCATATCTTATCTTCAATTCACCAATCTATCCCATACATACCACAACTGAAGACACGAGTGAGACTACACTTTTCTTAATCTCATAGACAAGGAAAGAAAAATTGTAAAAAGTGGCTAACTAGGGAAAATTGAAAGTGAAGGGACATTGTTTAGGATATTGGGTGAACAAAGATGGCCTAATATCATCTCCTAAACTTGTGCATACTATGCAGTCTCAACACGGAATATAGGCAAGTTCTAGAGAAATAAATACACATGTGAATCTCACATCAAATGAAATAAGGCTCAAGTCTCACACAAGGGTTTAAAAATTTCTTCCACAGTTAATTTCAAATCACCTCAATCAGCATGCAAGTATAAGTGTCAAATTAATCCTATCATATGGTATTCTACATCCATAGGCATTTAACCACAATCACAATTAATTCAAACTCAACCCTCAATCAATTCTAATCTCACAATCTCATTCAGGTTATATCAAAACTAAAACAAATTCCCACAAAAGAGCATAAAATAAAAATTATTTGCATAAATTTAAATACGGAAAGCAGAATAAATAAAAGATAACACGTTCCATCTCTTGTCCATATCCCCCCAAACTTATTTCCAACTCAAAGAGTGGAATAAGTTTGAAAATCAGACAAAAGAGGAAAATGAGATGGCCCATGCGAATGAGCACATCATCTAGTATACCTTACGGGCAGGGCATAGATCGATTCGCCATCTGCAGGGTGATCGTTGTGGGCCTCATCTCTCCGATATTGAGACACTTGTAGATAGAGTACAACATCAGGTTGATACTGGCCCAAGTATAACACGGTACTCGCTGGAATGTGCATCCCCCAATCTCAACTGAAATAGAGAAGCATCCAGGATCGCTTCTCTTGATGGGCACCTACTTTTGCAATAGCAGGTTGCACTGCTCGTGGATCATTACCATCTCGTTCTCCACGAACTATTTTTCCCACTCATCAATTTTCGGAGGTACTTCATATACCCCAGAATCTCATTCAGTACTTCGATCAGCGGGATATTGATGCTGACCTTTTTCAGATTCTCCACAAATCTGGAGAGCTTGGAGTCCTCCTTTTGCTTTGCGAACCGCTGAGGGAAAGACATGGGAGTGATCAATTCTTTGTTCTTATTTGGATTCTCGCCCAGATTGGGCTTCTGTGTCGACTAACTTGATGTTGCGTCGGTCACGGTCTGCTTGTGCGCACGTCGATCGATGTGGGTGGCATCAGTCGACGTGCGTACTTCGATCGACATTTTTCACGTTGGCCCGTCTTCTTCGTTGCTCAAGGACCCTTTGTGTCGACCGACGCATAATGTGCGTTGGTCGAAGTTGAACCATCTCTCGCGTGATTTTTCTCCCTTTTATCTCCAAACTCATCCCTAACCATCTCGGGATCCTTGTAGCTCATCCCAGACCTCAGAGTGATGGCTTTGCAATCCTTGTGACTCTTGAGGTTCACCTCAGTCATGCTCGAAAGTTGTCCTTGTTTGTGCTGGACTCCGATAGCACTAGAAATCTGGCTAACCTATGTTTCGATCATCTAAAGATGTTTCCCCACTCGGTCAACCTTGGTAGGCACCCAGTGACTTCCTGCTCCAGCTCCCAACCCGGTGGTCTGAAGCCTTGATGAATTTGGCCAACAGATCATCCAAGTTGTCTTTCTTCTTCTCCACCACTTCTCCATTTTAAACATCGAAACCCGGTGGTGGTAGTTCGGGTGCCTGAGGATGTGAATACGAGAAACCATGGTGGTTTCTCGCTGGATACTAGTATCCTCCTTGCCTCTGCTGATTCTGGTATGTGTAGCCCTCTCTATTCACATAGTCCACGCCTGTAGGGGCTTCAAGTTGCACTTGTGCAACTGCAGCAGTTGAACTCCCTGCAGACAACTTCTCGTGGTCTCCTCGTAGCTTCTCTACTTCAATCTTGAGGGAGTCCTCTGCCTCAATCTTTTCCACATCTCTGATTTGAGGCCTCCTCGAATTCTCCCATTTTTGTGTATGCAGTGTCATCTTGTTAAAAAACATTAATGCATTTTCCGCAGGCTTGCTCATGTTGGATCCCCAAGCTGCATTATCAACAGACTCCCGTGTCCTCTCGTTCATCCCCGGTAGAAGATGTGAGCCTGCTCCTCTGTATTGTCTCCATGACCGGGGCAACTCCTAAGCAGCTCATTGAACCTGTTCCATGCCTCAAATAGTGACTCATCCACCCTTTGTTGGAAATTTAGGATTTCCATCTTCTTCTGAATGATGATGGATGGTGGAAAGAAATTCGAGAGGAATTCAGATCTCAATTCCCCCCATGTCCTGATCCTCCTGCAGTCCAACCCGATAAGCCAAGATCTGGCTTGATCCCTAAGTGAGAAGGGAAAAAGCTTCAGTCAAATCACGTCCTTCTCTACTCCATTATGCTTGATGGTGTTGCACACCTCCACAAACATCCGCATGTGTGCATAGGGATCCTCTACATCTCTACCGCCGAAATGGTTCTTCTGAACCATCTGAATCATTCCGATTTTGAATTCAAAATTATTGGCATTGATGCCAATATTTAATCCCTCATTGCCGGGTTGCGGCTTGTACTTCCTTCCCATTACTTTCGGATCCTCATCATCCGAGTCATCGAGGTGCAGTATGTCTCTTTCTTGTTCCAGTTGCCTTCTTCGTGCAACCTCTCTCTCAGCCTCTCTTTCTTCCCTCAGTTCCCGGACTGCATCCTGCATCATATGGACCTCATGAATCAGCATCAGAATATCCCTAGTAGACAGTTGAGTATCCGGGTCTTCCAATGGAGGCATATTCCGATCAACTTCTGGTTGATTTTGATCAGTCGGTGGCACCATCTTTTTCTTTCTATTTCTCCTTCTACACAATGATTCTATCTCTAGATCGAAGTCCTCAAATGGTTTGCCTCGAGCCCTCGTGTTCATGCATAGCCTGAAAGGAAAACACAGAGAAAATTAGTCGACATCGATCGACACACGAAAGTTTTCAACGTCGATCGATGCGGGCCGGCCTCAATCAAAACCAAAAACAAAAATAAATACGCACACACACGAATAGAAAAAGTAAAACTCAATCCAGCAAATCATAGAACGAACTAGCAACAAGATAATATCTAACAACTACCCGACAACGGCGCCAATTTGATCACTGTAAGATCTACAGATAAATTGCAGATACAGTGGCAAATTAAATTTATAACTCAAGTCGAACCCAAGGGAATTGTGTGGGGAAATTATCTTATGTACTAATTATAATTCTAAAATTCGTTGTTTGAGTAAAAAGAAATTAAGGTTTTGGTTTTATAAAATAAAGATTGCAAAGATAGAAAATAAAAGGATTTTGAAAAGCAAATTTAAATAGCACAGATTCCAGGGCAAACACTCCATCAGAATACATGCAAAATCAATCAACTCGCATTGGTGGGAAATCAGAAAAATACTATAACTTCTTGGTCTGACAATTATAGCCTAGGTTACTATTATGTGAATGTATATGCTTTGTCGGCCTCAATAACACAATAATAATCAACCTTGTTGAATCAACATATTTAATCCCTACAATTGATTATCTTGCCTTAAGACAGAAAATTAATTGTATTCAAATTCCTTTACCTATTAACAATCTTTTCCTCCCGATCTTTGATTAACAGTGATAAACCTAGAATTAATTTTATCTCTCGATCTTAAATCAATTCTAGATTCTAAGAAATTAAATCAGGAATTTAAAACCATGCAGATTGAGTTGATTAATCTAAACATGCATTCATAATTGAACATTCATAGCCCTAGAACCCGCTAGGGTTTCAAGCCACTCGTCGCAGATAGAAATCCAAAGAAAGACATATTATTAAAGTGCATAATTAAAACTTACAAGAAAAATAAAGGGTTTTGTGTTTTCCAAACTCCCAAAACTTTAAAAACTTGATTGAAGAATAAAACATAATTAAAAAGTAAAAATTACAAGGGTATTTATAGAGGTGGATGTGTATCTTATCAAATCTAGGGCTAAAAATAAGATATATCTCGAATGAAGTCGGATTATTCTCTTCAGACTTTCGCGTCGATCGATATAGCTTTGCATCGGTCGACGTGTCTGTCCACATCGGTCGATATGGATCCAAGTCGGTTGACGCGTCTGTCTACGTCACTCGATATGGACTCCACGTCGGTCGATACCGAACCTCCACTTTTCCAGACTAAGTCATTTCTCGCCCCTTCTGCGCAGTCTCACGGTTTTGGCCATAACTTTTGCTCTCGAACTCTGATTGACCTAATTCCAGTAGCATTGGAAAGCTAATTCGACGATATTTATATTTAAATGCTCTATCAGCTCAAATTACATGTACGGAAGAACTGGTGACTGTTTCTTTGAACATCTACTGCTTCGGTACGGGTTTCCAATAATTTTGGCCAAAAACCTGTAAAAACACACCACGACAAGCATAATACCTCATAATATCGACTCATGCATAAAATATAACAATAAACTCAACAAAAATAGATAAAATAATATAAAATAAGATAGATAAGTGAGTTAAATTGTGAGCTTATCATCAATCCCCCCAAACATAAACACTTGATTGTCCTTAATCAACAGAAAGAATAAACCAAAAGCTCAAGTAATCGAGAAGTGCAATGCCTCACTAGGTTCATCACATTCATAACCAATAATCCACATTACACTAACACTTTGAAAGAATTAGATAATTCGTAAACTGTGGAAGTCTCACGGGAAAAGTGTTTCGCTAATTCACACAAGTGTTTAAGGTAAAATATGAGTACACACTGAGGTCATGCAAGTTAAGCTCTACCATAGGCTTGCAAATAATCTAAGATCTCCACTGCAAGCATGTGCACACAAGACTTAGGATCATAAAGGACTTTATTTAAGGTTGTAATGTAAGGCTTTTGTGAGTGGTAGGAAAACTATGGCCAAGTGACTAAAATCCGTTGAGTTTGCGACCTCAACAAATCGAAACCACTATCTTAACTCCATCCACCCATTCTTCTTCAATTATTCAACACAAAACAAAGGCTCTCACTTTTTTTTCGTTCATTTTTTTTCTTTCTTTTCTTTTCACATATTTTTATACTCTTAAATAAATTTCTTTCATGAATTTGAGCTTATAAGGGTAACAACACAAAAAAATTTCTTAGAGCCCAATGTTTTGTTCACCCAACAATTATTATTTTATCCTTCTCAAATAATCTTCAAACCCAACTCTCATAGACAAGAGTGATTCTCATATCACTTGTTCTAGACTTTATAGACAAAGAAAGAAAAACACATAGGCTCAAAAGGGATAACTAGAGATATTATTTGAACAGGATAGTATATGGAATATTGGCTAACAAAGATGGCCTAAAATTTCTTAGACTTGTGCACCCTACGCAGTCTGAAAATAGATACAAAGCAAGTTCTAGAGATACTTAATCAAGCAAACACATTCACAATCGAATTAAAGGCTCGAGACTCGCACTTGGGACAAGATTTCTTCCACT
This sequence comes from Plectranthus barbatus, assembly GCA_026898455.1. Taxonomy (NCBI): domain Eukaryota; kingdom Viridiplantae; phylum Streptophyta; class Magnoliopsida; order Lamiales; family Lamiaceae; genus Plectranthus; species Plectranthus barbatus. The sequence goes on from JAPKLW010000331.1 coordinate 428,551, forward strand.
GAAAACTTCAAATACTCATCATACATCATGCCAATGCAAGTATCAAATCGGTAAATCATGCGGTATTCTAAATTGTAGGCATTCTAAAAAATAATTGCAATTAGTCCAATCAACTGTCATTCCATTCTAATCATATATTCAAGTAACAGGGCTCAATCGTAACTCACAAATCCCCACAAAATCACAAAAAATTTCAAATTTCTCAAAAATTACCTAGGCAAAAATTTAAACTACGGAAAGTAAATAAAAGGATAGTAAAAAGTTTCAACCCCCTTAGTCTTCCTCCCCCCAAACTTATTCGAAAAGCAGAGAGAATATGTTTGAAATTTAGACTTAGAATTTGACATTGTACCTCAAATGTTAGTCTCAGGCACCAACTTTTTATCTTCCTCCCTCCAGACCTCGTGCGGCGTGAACTTTCGGCAGTTAGCACTCTGTGTCAACTGACACAAGCCCAAGTCGGTTGACGTAAAGCCTTCTAAGTTGACCTCTCCATTGATCGAAGTTTTCTATGTTGCCACCTTCTACGTCTACCGACACAGAGCTCGATTTTTTTACAAAAACCAACAAACTAAAGGAAACCAAACACAAAAATAAAAATGAAAATTTATGCAGAAAGTAGTAAAATAGTAGGTTACCTCCCATCTAATGCCTTAGTTATTGCCGTGGCTCCACACAGCTTCAGCTCACTAAGGCGGTCGAGTCCAGACTCTTCGACCCCTTGAATTAACAGTGTAGACTCGCCGGTCTTTGGCAATAGTGGTGAACTCAGAATGAGGTAGCTTACTTGTCAATTTCACTCCCTCGTTTTCCCGTTCCCACCTAATGGCTTCTTCTTGTTCATTCGATATCTCTTCTTCTTATTCTTCATTAGCAGTTGCCACTTAATTGACATTCCTAAGGCCTCTTATTCTTGTCAATAAGGAATGTGATGGACTCATTGTTTCCCCTCAGAGTGATCTCTCCTTTCCTGCAGTTAATGAGGGCTCCGGCAGTATCAAAGAATTATATCCCAAGATTATCTGAGTATTAGCATCATCTTTCATCTCATGTACCACAAAATTAGCAGGAAATATCGAATGACCAACTTGAATCAAAACATCCTCTACGATACCTTTGGGTCAAGACACAATCTGGTCGGCCATTTGAAGGGTAATTTTTGTGGTTCTCGTTTCTCCTATCTCCATCTTCTTGTAAATGGACAACGGCATCAGATTGATGCATGCCCAAGTATCACACAACACGTGCTGGAACTCTTTGCCTCCTATTTTAATTGGAATGGAGAAACAGCCCTGGTCGGATCTCTTGATGGGAATTTGATTTTGAAGGAGAAGGTTGCATTCTTCATGTATCTTGGCGGTTTTATTTTCCAAGAACTGCTTATTCTCACTCATCAATCTTTTCAGAAACTTCGTGTACCTCGGGATTTTTCTGAGAGCTTTCACCAAAGGTGATGTTCAATTTCTTCATATTTTCAACGAACCTCGTGAACTTTGAGTCCTTCTTCTTCTTTGCAAAGCTTTGGGGAAAAGGTTAGAAGGAGTAGGGTCAACTTTCTTCTTTTCTTCCTCTTTTTGGTCCAAAATTGGACTCTATTTTGACCGACTTGCATCTCTATTGCCTGAAACACTTCCTGAACCTTCGCATTGACCAATGCAAGGTGCGTCGGTTGACGTGGTTATGTCATCCGAACTTCTGGCCTTTCAACCCTCTGCAACCGTCTCAAAATCCACGTCGGTCAAAACAAAGGAGTCATCCTCGATTTTTTCCTCTTTTTCTCCCCTAAAATTGTTTTTTGGTTGGTTCGGACCTTCATACTTCTTTCTGGATCTCAAGGCAATTACATTAACTTGTTTTTCTTTTGTTGGGTTCACGTTGGTTGCACTCGGAAGCTGTCCAGGCTTGTGCTGATTGCTGAGGGTGGTGGGATCCAACATCTAAAGGTGCTTTGTCATCAGTTGCATAAGGCTGGCTATCCCCTTGACTTCATTCTCCACCTTTCCAAAGCAATTATCGGAGCTTATGATGAATTTCTCCAATATTTCTTAAAGCACAGACTTCTTTTTCTCCACGATCTCTCCCCCGGTTCCTATGTCAAAACCTGGTAGTGCGTGCTCAGCTGCAAAAGGATTGATATAGGAGAAATTGGGGTGATTTCTCTCATGATTGTACTGATAGCCTTGATTGCCTCCTCGGTAATTGTTTTGATAACCACCTCCGAGATAGTTCACCTTAGCTCCACTTGTGGCACTTGAGCTGCTTGATCCCCCATGGTTGATGTAATCTGCTTCGATTGGGAGGATGGCCATACTGTGCTCGACTGTGGCTGCAACTACAACTTTTAGTGCTTCCAATTTCCCAATGTCCTCTTGAAGTTTCTTGACTTCAGCAACAACATCAAACTCCGATTTAGCTTCCACTGCTTTCACTGGGAGATGTCTCTCGATTGGCCATTGATGGCTATTCAGGGCCATGTCGGCTAATAATCTCATGCCCTCTGCTCCACTTTTCTTCATCAAAATCCCACCGGCAGATGCACCGACTAACTCCTTAAAGTTAGACCCTCATAGAAGTGACACACTTGCATCTCTAAATCAATTCCTTATCTAGGGCACACTCTGATCAATTCTTTGTACCTCTTCCAGGCCTCATACAGTGACTCATCGTATCTCTGGCTAAAGCGTGTGATGGCAATTTTCCTCTCTAGCAGTAAGCTCGGTGGAAAGTAGTCGGTGAGGAATTCTACTAAAAGTTCCTCCCATTTCCCTATTTGGCTCTTGTCCAGGCTAGCAAACCAAGACCGCGCCTCATCTCTAAGTGAGAACGAGAATAGTCTCATTCGGATGACATCCTACGGTACTCCATTTTGCTTTACCTTATTGCACACCTCGATGAATTGATCGAGGTGTGCATACGGGTCTTCTATGGCCTTCCCTACATACTGCTTTTGTTGAACCATTTGAATTAGGCTCGTCCGCAACTTAAATTTGTTGGTCTTAACTCCAACTCTAAACCCCGGCTCCTCCTGTTTTGGTAGAAATCTGTTCAAAATGGACCTTTGTTGCACTACAACTTGCCTCTCATTATTTCCTCCTGCATTTAGTTCTGCCAACCATGCAGCCAGCTTTGCCTGTGCTGCTTGTGCCGCTAGAAGTTGTGCCCTTAACTGCTGCTCCTCATTTACGAACTGTCTTTGCTCTTTCGATGTCATATTCTGCAATGGGGCTTCTTGATTGTCCGCCATCTCTCCTTGTTGCTCCTTTCCCTTCCTTCTATTCCTCCTACGGGTTGCTTCGGTTTCCAGATCAAGTGCCTCAAATATTTCCCCTTTGGCTCGCGTGTTCATGCACCTGCAAAGGAAATAGAGAGAAAATCAGTCTACATCGACCGACACGATAATTTTCTCTATATCGACTGACGTACGCCCACGTAAGTCAAAACAGACAACAAAACCACACATACACGCAAAAAATTAATATAAAAACCTAAACCAAAAAATATTAAACAAAACAGTAACAAAATACAATCTGACTATCACGGCAACAACGCCAATTAGATTGATGCAATAATCTTCATATAGATTATAACATAGGCAAATAAATTTATAAATACCAGAAGGTAGTCGAACCCATAGGGATAGTGCAATGAAAGTATTTCATGTACTGAATGTAGTTTTTCAATATTTTGTTTGGGCAAATCCAAATGTTGAGTGATTTTGATATTAAGAAAATAACTTTATAAAAGAAATTCAAATATATGAAAGCACAGATCCTAGGGAAATCTACAAAACTGATCAACATGCATGAAATAGATCATTCAAACCCAGAAAAACATATGGTGGAAAAATCTGTTAAAGTGGAATTAATTCTTTGGTCGGGCAATTAAAACCTAGATTACTAATCAATGAATATCTCCTCTCGGTCTCACTAACACAGATTATAAATCTCAATAAAAATCAGATTTAAACGTAAAATTGAATTCTTCTTAGTCGGACTGAAATCAATCATATTAAATCCTCTCTTCCTATTGCTAATAGTCACCTCTTGGTCAATCAATTAATAACTAAATCTTATTTCAATTTTCATCTCTCAATCCTTTGATTGAAAATAGAATTGCAAATTAAACCAAAGAATCTAAACCAATTTATGGATTTGAACAATTCAAATCATAACATGTATCACAGATGGAGAAACACTAGAATCTGATAAAGGTTTAAGTCTAGCATATTAAAAACAAACATTGAAATAGAAATTAAAGATTGTTTTAACTTAAACTTAATGGAAAATAAAGGTACATAATAATAAAGGATGGTTCAAACTAAAGAAAACTAAAAATTAAAGATTAAAACCATAAAAAATTATGGCCCTCAAAAAATGAGCTAGAAATGAGTTTATATAGAAGTAGGGTACAATTTAAAACTGCAGTAAGTAGTGATATTTGGTATTTTTCTCCTCAATCTCACCAAATCTTCGAATTAGGAGTTTTCCTTGTTGAAATTCCCTCGCGTCGACCGACATGAGACTGCGTCAATCGACGCACCTTCCTTAGTGTTGATCAGCTTCAAGGGTCAAAACTTTCCACTTCGATCCACTCCGTGTCGATCGACACGAGGTTGTGTCGGTCGAGGCGGACTTCACTTCCATGCATCTCTCGATTTTCTTCTACTTCAGTCAAAATAGACTCTCCTGTTGCGATTTTCTACATCTTTTCATCAACTTTGCCCTTATTTAACATATTTTCCTACAAAGCTTAGCACCACAATCATAATACCCTCTAAAATACACTCAGACTCAAGTTATTAATGAAAACAAGAAAAAATGCATAAAAGAAATAAGAAAAAATATGATAAGTGACTAGAAATATGAGCTTATCAAACACCATCAAGAAGTTATTCAGAATAAGCTACTCATCCAACAAATAATTTGAGAATGAACACACAATCAATAAACAAAAAAATAAATCAGAATGAGTTTAATCGCCCACAAACAGAAGTAATCGAGACGAATTTAACATACATAAATACAATGAACATTAGAAATTAGAAATATATTTTTAAATAGAAATGAAATGAATATCATAAATAAATAAAACTTCTATTAGATTTAAAAATTCATTCCTAACGCAAAAGCTCCGAAACATACTAATGAAAAAACTGTTTTGAAACTATTTCTCTCTCCTTCTCCAAGGAAGTATTTACAAAGACGCCTCTATTTGAAAATAGAATGGTAGCATGCGTTCAACAGAGATAAACTTGGAGGGCCAGGGAGTCGGGAGGGTTGGGAATCCACTTGGAGATGAGGGGGAGAAGGAGTCGGGGAGAAGCCGATATGCTATGACTCTGGTGAAGGAGTATTGGAAAAGAAGATGGTGGTGGGGGCAAAGTCGAACGACAATAAGTCTTTTTTGAGGATGAGCAACGGTTGAAGGAGAATGGGAAAAGTGGTGTGACGGCGGGAAGATAAAATATTAGGGTTTAGATATTAACAATGTGTATTTACTTTAAGATTAGAAATATGTTACTAGATTAAATAAAAGAATATAATTAATACATTATTTTATTATATTTTAACAAGCCGGCCTGTTGGGCTGAAAAGGCCTAATATCTAGCCTTCGCCCAGCCTATTTAATTATATAGGTTTTCTTAAAATTCTAAGTCTGGCATGTTTTCTAAATAGGCGAAGCCAAAGGCTCCTGTCGGGCGGCCCGACCTATTTCTACCCCTAGTCATATGGGTTCAACCCAACACGCCTACCAAATTAATATATAATTAAAATTTTTAGAAGTAATCCAGAATGAAGTATTGCTTTTTTTACTGAATAGTTGCAGCGGCATGGGAGAACGATATGAGATCCAGTTGAAACTCACGACAGTCGCATACAGAGGAATCATGGTCAACCTACCAAGTATGATGTCCACCATTCACCTTCAATCTTATTGTTGATATCGGTACCACTGTATATGTGTGAGATAACTCCACCAACAGTGCAATTTTGGCAACAACCTCCTTGGTTAATACATCATCGCGAATAGATGCCTCAGCCTGCTTTTCGTCAATCCATTTTGTAGCAATACCTCCATAAGTGTCAAGAATGGAGCAGACGGGCAAAACTCAGGCAACTAGTATCCGTGCATTGAGAACCTCGCCTGCATTTGAGGTCATGAAACTATAACGACAAACATGACAGTTTGACCTTGCCCACATATTTGGTCCGACCGTCAACAACTTCTAAAAGGCTATCGATTTCTTATTAATTATATACATTGTTTGCTGATATGTCCATAACAGGTAAGCATAAGCAACCTATCCATACAATGCAACTACATCAAGACCGAAACCTGTCATTTTATTGAGGAGATGGTAAAAACACAATCCATGTGGCACACCTGGATAGACTTCGCTAATCACATTACCAATGTTAATGTGTTGGTCGAAGACAATCAGTAATTGATCCATGCATCTAAAAGAGATCTGTAATTGAGACATAATTATTTCCAACACTCATCATTCTCGATCTCACCCACTCCAATAGCAAGTGGAAAGATATTTTTGTTATCGTATTTTGTGATAACAACAAATAAGATGCCTTTGTTTATACCCTTCAAGTGTGTGGTTGTAGGGATTTATCCGTGGACCGAAGCATAAAATCCAAATAAGCCGGATCGATTTATGGTTTATTGTTCACAATACCAATTCACAAAACCCTAGCATGCTCCTATGAATTTAATGCGTGGATAATAGAGATTATCTTAATTCCGTAGTCTTTGTACCGATCTTTCGCGTTTGAATTCCAAATAAAGAATCAACCACGCGATATTAATTAAATCTGCGGAAACAGAAATTAGATGGATTCCAATTTCAAGATTTAATTAAAGACAAGAGAAGAAAAGAAATCTGTTCTCCAGATTAGATCTTCAAGGCTGTATCCCAATGCTATTCAGATCTGCTACTGGTGAGGATTCCACAGATCTGTAGTTGTGCAAGGCCAGAATCAAAATTCTCCTCCCTCTGCACAGTAGCCGTCGCCCAATCTCCTCTCTCTCTAGGGTTTCACTGAATTGTGTTCAAAGTGGCTAGGGTTTCTGAGAGAGAGATGTATATTTATAGACCTATAGTTTTAATCCTAATGGGCTGCTGGGCTCAATTCAGCATATTTACTTTGGGCCAGACATGTGACCTAATACAAATAATAAAGTGAGCCTATAAATTAATTAATTCCCATGTTCACAACCCAGGACACAATTAATTAATTAATATTAATTCATTTTTACCACATAATTAATACTGACATACCCCTTTATTACCACGTTATGAGAACGGGCTGCATTAATTGAGAATCCCCATATTTAAGATTACCGGACATTCATTAATTAATCGAAGCTTCTGACAAGCTCTATCTACAATTAAATAATATCTTATTATTCCTGAGTAGTACCACTCAATCCTTATCACTCGTGCCTGAACTTAATCAGCCTGCAGGACTTTGGCACGATGAATGTCATTGAGCTCCTCAGGGAATGTCCCCATCCTATTACTTGGATATGGTTACCTAAACCCAGTCTCAGGCTGTACTACACGAACTGCTGCTACCTAAGATGTGGATATACGAGCACGTTACTTAGGCTCTCCACCATGGCAAGTCAAAGCAATAGTCAATCCGTGCAAACCCCTGAACCTTCGTTAGGTTTTGGACTCAATCAAGAACGAGATTTTGTATTCGCTGATGTCAGATAGTCAAATACATCTCACTGCAGTCCATCAATACGCCACCCTTGCGTACCAGCATGTCAAGTAACCAAGACAGACTACTTGTTCCGACAATACCGCAGCCATCCTGACAGACGTATCCTCATACGCTGTCTCGGTTGTGATCAGGTTTATGTCTCACTAGGTCAAGTGATCATACTGTCTTCTACGATCCACTACACGCCGTATGATCGTCCATATCGGTGAGACAAGAGGATATCATTGTTACATACATGTAAGTTTGTTTGACAAATAGGAGAAATAAACCGTTGTATACAAATTGTAATAAATGCTTTCAGTATACAAAACCCATCAATATCCCACTTATACTCAAAGCATAACTAAGCTATTACAGAGTATACAGTGCGTCTATTTAGCCTGCTATCTCGTTAACCACAGTCAGTGGTCGGCATCCACCTCAGACCCAGCTCACGAATATGTCCTTTGTAAAATTTCTGCGGCAAGCTCTTTGTAAATGGATCAGCAAGGTTTTCTGCAGTGTCAATCTTCTTGATCAGCACATCGCCCCTCGATACGATCTCTCGTATGATATGGTACTTTCTCTCTATTTGTTTGCTTGCCCTGTGAGACCGCGGTTCCATTGAGTTTGCCACTGCCCCATAGTTATCACAATAAATTATGATGCTCCTCGGCAAACTCAGAATCAAGCCCAACTCCAAAAGGTAGTTCCTCAGCCATACCCCCTCTTTCGAGGCTTCGAAGGCGGCGACATATTCCGCCTCCATGGTGGAGTCAGCAATGCATTTCTACTTTGAGCTCCTCCAAGATACAGCTCCACCTCCCTAGGTAAACACATATCCCCAGGTCGATTTCTTCTCATCCTGGTCCCCTTGAAAATCCGAGTCTGTATAACCCACAGGGCACAAATCCTCACTTTGATAAACTAGGCAGTAATTCCTAGTTCTCTTCAAATACTTGAGGATGTGCTTTACCGCAGTCCATGCGCCTGTCCAGGGTTAGACTGATATCTTGCTACCATGCCAACGACATAATAGATATATGGCCTGGTACACAGCATCGCATACATGAGGCTACCCATCGCTGAAGTGTATGGTACAAGACTCATCTCATCTTTGTCCCGCTGTGTCTCAGGACACTGCCCACTAGAAAGACGAATGCCATGTCTGAAAGGTAGCAACCCTTTTTTGGCGAGTTTCATGCTGAACCGGGCTATCACACTATCCACATAGGATGCTTGGGATAAGCTCAACATCCTTCTTTTACGATCTCGTAAGACCTTAATCCCAAGGATGTAGTCATCTTCTCCCAAATCCTTCATTTGAAACTGTTCAGATATCCAACACTTGATTTCCGACATCACTCCCTCGTTGTTTCCAAACAGGAGTATGTCATCAACGTATAGTGCAAGGAAAACCACGCTCCAACTGACACAAAGTCGGTAAACACAACTTTTGTTCTTCGATTGTGGAAATCCATAAGATTTAATCACATCGTTGAAACGTAAGTTCCATGACCTTGAAGCTTGCTTAAGTCCGTACAAGGACTTCTTAAGCTTCTAGACAAGATGTTCTTCGCCTTTGTACACGTAGCCCTCAGGTTGTTGCATATAGATGTCCCTACCTTCTTCAAGGCAACCATTTAGGAAAGCTGTTTTGACATCCCTCTGCCAAATCTCGAGGTCCATATGCGCAACTATGGCAAGGAGTATCCGGATGGACTTGAGTATGGCTACGGGTGAAAAGGTTTCGTCATAGTCAATGCCCTCTTTCTGACTATAACCCTTTGCCACCAGCCTGGCTTTAAAAGCTGTGATTTCTCCATCCGCCCCTTTCTTTCTCTTGTATACCCATTTGCACCCTATGGCCATAAAGCCATAGCAGTTATAGATTCAATCTCGGAATCCATGGCAACACGCTATTTATCAACATCCTTGTCTTGCATTGCCTCTTCGTAAGTCAGTGGGTCAGAATCCTCATGTCCGTCTTTTGGGTTCAAGTCCGAAGACTCACCCACGAACATGTACCTTTCCGGCTGGAAAAATAACTCTCCCACTACTACGAGGCATCGGTGCCACGTCAGCAGTAGGTGCAGTAACTTGTGGTTCTGCACCTTGTACTGAAGAACGTGTCTGTGGTGCTAAGCCTCTCACAGGTGCACCCATGTTTGCACATTCCCCTTCCCTTAGAATTGCATTCTCGTTTTCAATTTCTTAAAGAACGATATCACTCTTTGACCAGTGGTTCCTTACATACTCGTCCTCCAAGAATCTAGTGTTGCTGCTAACAACGACTCTCTGACTCTCAGGACAGTAAAAGTAACCACCTTTCATTTATCTGGGACACCCTATAAACAACATTACCTTTGACCTACTTTCTAACTTATCAAGTTCCTTCGACAGTACGTGTGCCAGACAGCCCCATACTCTAAACTTGCACAAACTTGGTTTGCGACCAAGGAAGAGCTCAGAAGGCGTCTTAGAAACTGATTTAGAAGGCACCACATTTAATACGTAAGCGGTTGTTTCCAATGCATAGCCCCAAAACGAAATAGGTAAGTTTGCATAACTCATCATTGATCTTACCATCTCTAGAAGAGTCCTATTCCTTCTTTCAGCTACACCGTTTTGCTGGGGAGTACCCTGTGCAGTCCACTGGGATGTAATCCCGTTGTCTGACAAATACTGCAGGAACTCATTACCGAGGTATTCGCCACCGCGGTCAGATCGCAGCAACTTGATAGTTTTCCCGACCTTCTTTTCTACCTCAGCCTTGAACTCCTTGAATTTCTCAAAGCACTCAGACTTGTAGCAAAGCAGGTAAACGTATATGTACCTTGAGTAATCGTCAATGAAAGTGACGAAGTACTCGTACCCTCCACGACCATGTGTGGACATGGGTCCAAATAAGTCAGAATGGATCAATTCCAACACTTCCTTTGCTCGAGACTGACTATCCTTAAAAGTCCTAGTCGACATCTTGCCCTCGATGCAGGATTCACAGACTTGATACGGTACAGCCTGGACTAAGTCCAATGTACCATCATCTGCAAGTCGTTGAATCCTCATCAGAAGAAGTATGTTTTCTCTTTCTAGGATTATCAATTTTGGATGATTTACATGCAATATAAAATGACATATCTGATAAAGCAGGATAAAGAGAGTAAATCAACATCCCAAAATGGACAACATCTTTATCACCAATGATAGAAATCATAAATAACAAAATATGCATTGCGAAGTTGGAAAAACATTTCTCCTGCCGAAAACACGGCCCACAAAAGAAATTCTCAAAATGTACTTAATCCATCAAAACATAAAGAAAAGAAAACTCCATGAAGCTCTGTCATAAAACGTTGCCTTCATCCATCTTGGTATCTTCTTGCCATTATTCACCAGCCTTGTCGGCGCGGTCCCCTGCAAAGTACAACAACATGATCAACAAGTCAGTTCTTACAACTCTAGGAAGAGCAACAACAGACTCTAATCATGCTTACAGTCATACATGCAAATGGCATACCTTGTCTAGCTTTGTTGGCCTGACAATCTTTCCTCCAATGTCCTTTCTTACCATACCTAAAGCACCTGTCTCTGTCAGTCGCCACTTTAGCCTTTTTCACAGCCCCACCATCCTTCACAGGTATCCTCTTAGCCCACTTCTTAATGCCCTTTTTCCGCTACATACCTTTCGGTACAGCAGAGAGATTCCCAGAAGTGGTATGAGCTCCAGGGTAGTGATATGTGTTGGAATTGTATACATAAAAGCATTATGATTGGTATATTAGGA
>JAPKLW010000331.1:455058-495880 GCA_026898455.1 Plectranthus barbatus
GGCGGCGGTCGGCGGTCGGCGGCGGCTTCGGTCGTCATCGGCTGCTGCTGTCCCGTCGCGGTGGCTTGTGTTTTTGGTGGTTTGTGCAATCCTGTGTAAACCCTAGGTTTGCATTAGGGTTAGGGCAAATCATCAGATCACAAAGGCCTAAAAATCTAAAAGATTTGGTGTATCAAGATTTGGAAGCCCTTGAAGATTTGAGAAGATTTGAATTTATCCATTAAATTCAATATTCAAATTGTAATAGATAGATTTTATTTTCTATTTATTTTGGGGCCACGAGGAATTTTTGTTTGCCTTAATTGTCCTCGTATGATATGTGATTTATTTATGTGCGCAATTAAGCATGTGTAGATAATAGGAAAAGCATGTTTTACTGCTTTTATTATTTACAGCTTTCCAAGCATGCTTATGTGATTAATTTCTTTTGTTGGATTATATTTTGGGAATTTTTGGGCTTGTTTAATTACATGCAAAAATTTGGAAAATATAATGACAAAAGGAAATTATGTGTGCGCATAAAGAAACCTTTTAAAAGAAAAATACTAAGCAAATTTTTTAATTAAAATCAATAGACCTCCACAAAGCGGTCCTAGGCTGTAAGTGCATCTCTCGTTCTAGTAAACGTCTACGAGTGTAGCTTGCTAGTTCCCGGAGGTGCATGGGTACGGTTGTTGGGATTTCTAGACAAATAATTTAAATCATGTGAATAGTGGGAGGGCTTTGCGTAAACGTCTACGAGTGTAGCTTGCGTAGACCTCTTTCACAAGTATTCTAGGATTGATTTAAATTAAAGATAACAAAAGCTTTGAGGGCTGTGCGGTATGGTTACGTGCCATGCTAAACTGTCTCTTTTGGCCGGAGTTAAATTTGTGGTTAATTGCTTAGAAGCATCTTAGAATATAATGCAAGAATTGCATCCCTGTTCTTGAGAGATGGCTTGGTCTAAGGTTTTCACTAATTATTAATTTCTAGTGTCAAAAGCATCCTGACATGGTAGTGAAATTAAATGGATTGGGGCTTAAAACCCGCAGTTCTGGTTGAGGGTGACATCGTAAACGTCTACGAGTGTAGCTTGCGGTGGGAACTCTTGGGCAATTAGTGGAAAACATTTGTATTTGATTTATTAAAAGATTTTCAATGCATTTGTTTTCGAAGTTCAACATGTATGTTCTTATTTAAGAATCTTTATTGTTTCAGATATGTCTAAGTCTACTGTCGATCATATACTTGCTCTCAATCCTCTTACTGGTCCAAACTTTCCCGAATGGAGTTTTTGCATCAAACATGTCCTTTATTTGAAAAATCAAGCACATGTTCTTTACATGGATCCACTGCTGCGTTCCCATAGAGGGATATGCGAGCTTGAGCTTGAGTTCTATGATAGATAGGAGGATGTTGATGAGTTTGCTTTTTGGCTCATCACGGGTTCCCTGTCTAGAGGATTAAGGCACAAGTATGAGTATCTCGAGACGGCTGGAGAGCTCTGGAAGGAACTCTCGACAGCCTATGGGAACGTAGAGCGAACTATTAACTGTAAGCTTGTACACGATCTTGTGTGCAAGAAGATGGTTGAGGATAGTTCGGTGACTGAGCACATGATGTCTGTGGTTGATCTCATGAGACAGTTTACTGTGCGGGGTGGTAATATCAGTGCGCAAGGCGAGATTGATATCATCCTCAATTCTCTTCCGGAATCCTATCATGACTTTAGGGTAGTTGCTGCTGCAAAGGGAGAGTATGCTCTGCATGAGCTACTTGAGGATCTTGTAGTGGAGCAGTCTACCATGCGAGCACGGATGCCTGTTCTGTCCGGTTCTAGCACTGGTTCGACAATCTCTAAGATTGGAGACGACGGTGCTGAGAGCAAGTTCAGGAAGGCAAACCATGATAGCAAGTCTAGGAAGGGGAAGAGAGTCAAGGTCACTCCTAAGAAGAACAAATGTGCTGGATGCGGAAAGGTGGATTGTCCGAATGCCAAGGGACAAGGTATGCCATTTGCATGTATAAATGTAAGCATGATTAGAGTTAGTTGTTTCTCTTCTAGAGCTGTAAGCACTGACTTGTTGATCATGTTGTTGTACTTTGCAGGGGACCGTGCCGACAAGGCTGGTGAGTGATGGCAAAAAGATACCAAACTGGATGAAGGCAACGTTTTATGACGGAGCTTCATGGAGTTTTTCCTTTCCTCATATTTTGATGTTTTAAGTACATTTGAGAATTTTTTTGTGGGTCGTGGTTTATCGGCAGGACAAATTTTATCAACCTTTTATGGATATTTGTTATTTATGATTATATCATTGGCAGTAACAATGTTATCCGTTGTGTTGATTTGTACTCTTTATGTTACTTCGATCAAAATATGTTCGCAAGTATTGCATGTAATTCATCCGTAATTGATAATCCTAGGAAGAGATAACTTACTTCTTCTGATGAGGATCTTACATATCTCTGGCACTTGGGACTGGGTCACATCAGCTTGAAGCGGATTCAGAGACTTGCAGATGACGGTACATTGGACTTAGTTCGGGCTGTACCTTATCAAGTCTGTGAATCCTGCATCGAGGGCAAGATGTCAACTAGGCCTTTCAAGGCTAATCAGTCTCGAGCAGAGGAAGTGTTAGAATTGATCCATTCTGACTTATGTGGACCGATGTCCACGCAGGCTCGTGGAGGGTACGAGTACTTCGTCACTTTCATTGATGATTACTCAAGGTACGGATACGTTTACCTGCTTCGCTACAAGTCTGAATGCTTTGAGAAATTCAAAGAGTTCAAGGCTGAGGTAGAAAAGAAGGTCGGGAAAACTATCAAGTCGCTGCGATCTGACCGCGGTGGCGAATACCTCGGTAACGAGTTCCTACAATATTTGTCAGAAAATGGGATTACATCCCAGTGGACTGCACCGGGTACTCCCCAGCAAAACGGTGTAGCTGAAAGAAGAAATAGGACTCTTCTAGAGGTGGTAAGATCAATGATGAGTTATGCAAACTTACCAATTTCATTTTGGGGCTACGCATTGGAGACAGCAGCATGCGTACTTAATGTGGTGCCTTCTAAATCAGTTCCTAAGACGCCTTCTGAGCTCTTCCTTGGTCGCAAACCTAGTTTGTGCAAGTTTAGAGTATGGGGCTGTCCGGCACACGTACTGTCGAAGGAACCTGATAAGTTAGAAAGCAGGTCAAAAGTAATGTTGTTCATAGGGTATCCCAGGCAAACGAAAGGTGGTTACTTTTACTGTCCTGAGAGTCAAAGGGTCGTTGTTAGCACCAACGCTAGATTCTTGGAGGACGAGCATATGAGTGATCACAGGTCAAGGAGTGATATCGTTCTTCAAGAAATTGAGAACGAGAATGCAATTCCAAGGGAAGGGGAACGTGTAGATGTGGGTGCACCTGTGAGAGGTACAACACCACAGACACGTTCTTCAGTGCAAGGTGCAGGATCACAAGTCACTGCACCTACTACTGACACGGCACCAATGCCTCGTCGTAGTGGGAGAGTTATTTTCCAGTCGGAAAGGTACATGTTCGTGGGTGAGTCTTCGGACTTGAGCCTGGAAGACGGACATGAGGACTCTGACCCACTGACTTATGAAGAGGCAGTGCAGGACAAGGATGTTGCCAAATGGCGTGTCGCCATGGATTCTGAAATTGAATCCATAACTGCTATGGATGTATACCAGAAAACTGATTTGTCGGATGGCTTTAGGGCCATAGGGTGCAAATGGGTATACAAGAGAAAGAAAGAGGCGAATGGAAATGTCACGGCTTTTAAGGACAGGCTGGTGGCAAAGGGTTATAGTCAGAAAGAGGGCATTGACAATGACGAAACCTTTTCACCCGTAGTCATGCTCAAATCCATCCGGATACTTCTTGCCATAGCTGCGCATATGGACCTCGAGATCTGGCAGATGGATGTCAAAACCGCTTTTCTAAACGGTTACCTTGAAGAAGGTAGAGACATCTATATGCAGCAACCCGAGGGTTACATAAGCGAGGGCGAAGAACATCTTGTCTGGAAGCTTAGGAAGTCCTTGTATGGACTTAAGCAAGCTTCAAGGTCGTGGAACTTACGTTTCAACGATGTGATTAAATCCTATGGATTTGCACCGTTGGAAAATGAAAGTTGTGTTTACCGACTTTGTGTCAGTGGGAGCGTGGTCTTCCTTGCACTATACGTTGATGACATACTCCTATTTGGAAACAACGAGGGAGTAATGTCCGAAATCAAGGTTTGGTTATCCGAACAGTTCCAAATGAAGGATCTAGGAGAAGCTGGCTATATTCTTGGGATTAAGGTCTTACGAGATCATAAAAGAAGAATGTTGAGCTTATCTCAGGCATCCTATGTGGATACTGTGATAGCCCGGTTCAGCATGCAACTCGCCAAGAAAGGCTTGTTGCCTTTCCGACATGGCGTTCGTCTTTCTAGTGGGCAGTGTCCTCAGACATAGCGGGAGAAAGACGAAATGAGTCTTGTACCATATGCTTCGGCTGTGGGTAGTCTCATGTATGCGATGTTGTGTACCAGGCCAGATATCTGTTATGCCGTTGGCATGGTAGCAAGATATCAGTCTAACCCTGGACAGGCGCACTGGACTGCTGTAAACCATATCCTCAAGTATTTGAAAAGGACTAGGAATTTTATCCTAGTTTATCAAAGTGAGGATCTGTGCTTTGTGGGTTATACAGACTCGGATTTCCAAAGGGACCAGGATGAGAAGAAATCGACCTTAGGATATGTGTTTACCCTAAGAGGTGGAGCTGTATCTTGGAGGAGCTCAAAGCAGAAATGCATTGCTGACTCCACCATGGAGGCGGAATATGTCGCCGCCTCCGACGCCTCGAAAGAAGGCGTGTGGCTCCGGAACTACCTTTTAGAGTTGGGCGTGATCCCGAGTTTGCCAAGGAGCATCACAATTTATTATGATAACTCTGGTGCGGTGGCAAACTCAAAGGAACCGCGGTCTCACATGGCAAGCAAACACATAGAGAGAAAGTACCATATCATACGAGAAATCGTATTGAGGGGCAATGTGCTGATTAAGAAGATTGACACTGTTGACAATCTTGCTGATCCGTTTACAAAGAGCTTGCCGTAGAAAGTTTACGAAAGACATATTCGTGAGCTGGGTCTGAGGTGGATGCCAACCACTGATAGTGGTTAAAGACAGCAGACTAGATAGACGGACTATATACTCTGTAATAGCTTAGTTATGCTTTGAGTATAAATGGGAGATTGATGGGTTTTGTATACTGAAAGCATTTATTACAATGAGTATACAACGGTTTATTTCTCCTATCTGTTAACAATCGTACATGTATGAACAATGGTATCCTCTTGTCTCACCGATAGGGACGATCATACGGCGTGTTGTAGATCGCAGAAGACAGTATGATCACTTGACCTAGTGAGACATAAACCTTGATCACAGCCGAGACAGCGTATGAGGATACGTCTGTCCGGATGGCTGCGGTATTGTCGGAATAAGTAGTCTGTCTTGGTTACTTAACATGCTGGTACGCAGAGGTGGCGTATTGATGGACTGCAGTGAGATATATTCGTCTGTCTGACATCAACGAATAAAAGATCTCGTTATATTGATTGAGTCCAAACCCTAACTAAGGTTCAGGGGTTTGCACGGGTTGACTGTTGCTTTGACTTGCCATGGTGGAGAGCCTGAGTAACGTGCTCGTATATCCGCATCTTGGGTAACAGCAGCTCGTGTAGTACCGCCTGAGACTGAACTTAGGTAACCATATCCGAGTAATAGGATGGGGACATTCCCTGAGGAGCTCAATAACATTCATTGTGCCAAAGTCCTGTAGGCTGATTAAGTTCAGGCACGAGTGATAAGGTTTGAGTGGTACTACTCAGGAATTATAAGATATTAATTAATTGTAGTTAGAGCTTGTCAGAGGCTCCGATTAATTAATGGATGTCCGGTAACCTTAAATATGGGGATTCTCAATTAATGCAGTCTGTTCTCATAATGTGGTAATAAAGGGGTAGGTCAGTATTAATTCTGTGGTGAAAAAGAATTAATATTAATTAATTAATTGTGTCCTGAGTTTTGGACATGGGAATTAATTAATTTATAAGCCCACTTTATTATTTGCATTAGGTCCCAGGTCTGGCCCAACAAGTGTGCTGAATTGAGCCCAAAATGGCCCATTGGGGTTTCCAACCCTAGGTCTATAAATAGACAGCTCTTTCTCATAAGTTGTAACATAGTTGAAAAACCCTAAAGCTATGAGAGAGAGTGGGCGCCGTTTTTTAGAAGAGAAAAGGAGGAGAATTTTCGACTATTTCACCAAGTGGGTGGAGGCCGAGGCTCTCAGAAACACCGGAGAGGTGGAAGTCTTACAATTCCTGTGGATCCACATCCTATGCCGGTTCGGGGTCCTAAAGGAAATTCGGACAGACAACGGAGCTCAATTCATGAGTAGCAAGGTCAAAGCATTTTGCGATAAGTTCAGAATCAAACTCGTATTCTCCATGCCAAGGTACCCCGAGGCGAACGGTGAACCAAATCACCAAAACCAAATTGAACCGGATCGATCTATGGATATTGCTCATAATTAAATACTCAAAACCCTAGCATGCTCCTATGAATTTAATACGAAGAATTGTGGATTTAGGGTTTACCGTAACTCCGTCGAGTCTGAACCGATCTTTCGCGTTTGAATTCCAAAATCCAATTCAACCACGCAATCCGATTTAATCTGCGGAAACAGAAATTAGAACCCTAATTTCTAGATTAAAATCGAAAATCAAAGAGAGAAGAGAAGAGAAATATGTTCTCCAGATCAGATCTTCAGGGTTGTGTCCCAATGCTGATTAAATCTGCTACTGGTGAGGATTCCACAGATCTGTATTCTGAGCAGGACCAGAATAGAAATTCTCCTCCTTGTTCACCAAAATCGGCGCCTCCTCTCTCTCTAGGGTTTAGTGTGTTTCAACTGTGTTATATCTTATGAGAGAGAGCTGTCTATTTATAGACCTAGGGTTGGAAACACTAATGAGCCATTTTGGGCTCAATTCAGCATATTTAATTGGGCCAGTCCTGAGACCTAATGCAAATAATAAAGTGGGCCTATAAATTAATTAATTCCCATGTCCACAACCCAGGACACAATTAATTAATTAATATTAATTCTTTTTCACCACAAAATTAATACTGACCTACCCCTTTATTACCACGTTATGAGAACGGGCTGCATTAATAGAGAATCCCCATATTAAAGGTTACCGGACATCCATTAATTAATCGGAGCCTCTGACAAGCTCTAACTACAATTAATTAATATCTTATTATTCCTGAGTAGTACCACTCAAACCTTATCACTCGTGCTTGAACTTAATCAGCCTACTGGACTTTGGCACGATGAATGTTATTGAGCTCCTCAGGGAATGTCCCCATCCTATTACTCGGATATGGTTACCTAAGTTCAGTCTCAGGCGGTACTACACGAACTGCTGTTACCCAAGATGCGGATATACGAGCGCGCTGTGTTGGCTCTCCACCATGGCAAGTCAAAGCAACAGTCAACCCGTGCAAACCCCTGAACTTTCGTTAGGGTTTGGACTCAATCAATATAACGAGATCTTTTATTCGCTGATGTCAGACAGATGAATATATCTCACTGCGGTCCATCAATACGCCACCTCTGCGTACCAGCATGTCAAGTAACCAAGACAGACTACTTATTCCGACAATGCCGCAGCCATCCGGACAGACGTATCCTCATACGCTGTCTCGGCTGTGATCATGTTTATGTCTCACTAGGTCAAGTGATCATACTGTCTTCTGCGATCTACAACACGCCAAATGATCGTCCCTATCAGTGAGACACGAGGATACCATTGTTCATACATGTACGATTGTTAACAGATAGGAGAAATAAACCGTTGTATACACATTGTAATAAATGCTTTCAGTATACAAAACCCATCAATCTCCCACTTATACTCAAAGCATAACTAAGCTATTACAGAGTATACAGTCCGTCTATCTAGTCTGCTGTCTTTAACCACTATCAGTGGTCGGCATCCACCTCAGACCCAGCTCACGAATATGTCCTTTGTAAACTTTCTGCGGCATGCTCTTTGTAAACGGATCAGCAAGATTGTCAGCAGTGTCAATCTTCTTAATCAGCACATCGCCCCTCAATACGATTTCTCGTATGATATGGTACATTCTCTCTATGTGTTTGCTTGCCCTGTGAGACCGCGGTTCCTTTGAGTTTGCCACCGCACCAGAGTAATCACAATAAATTGTGATGCTCCTCGGCACACTCGGGATCACGCCCAACTCTAAAAGGTAGTTCCGGAGCCACACCCCCTCTTTCGAGGCGTCGGAGGCGGCGACATATTCCGCCTCCATGGTGGAGTCAGCAATGCATTTCTGCTTTGAGCTCCTCCAAGATACAGCTCCACCTCCCAGGGTAAACACATAACCTGAGATTGATTTCTTCTCATCCTGGTCCCTTGGAAATCCGAGTCTGTATAACCCACAGGGCACAAATCCTCACTTTGATAAACTAGGCAGAAATTCCTAGTTCTTTTAAAATACTTGAGGATATGCTTTACAACAGTCCAGTGCGCCTGTCCAGGGTTACACTGATATCTAGCTACCATGCCAACGGCATAACAGATATCTGGCCTGGTACACAGCATCGCATACATGAGACTACCCACAGCCGAAGCATATGGTACAAGACTTATTTCATCTTTCTCCCGCTGTGTCTGAGGCCACTGCCCACTAGAAAGACGAACGTCATGTCTGAAAGGCAGCAAGCCTTTCTTGGCGAGTTGCATGCTGAACCGGGCTCTCACAGTATCCACATAGGATGCCTGGGATAAGCTCAACATTCTTCTTTTACGATCTCGTAAGACCTTAATCCCAAGAATGTACCCAGCTTCACCCAGATCCTTCATTTGGAACTGTTCGGATAACCAAACCTTGATTTCGGACATCACTCCCTCGTTGTTTCCAAATAGGAGTATGTCATCAATGTATAGTGCAAGGAAGACCACGCTCCCACTAACACAAAGTCGGTAAACACAACTTTCATTTTCCAACTGTGCAAATCCATAGTATTTAATCACATCGTTGAAACGTAAGTTCCACGACCTAGAAGCTTGCTTAAGTCCATACAAGGACTTCCTAAGCTTCCAGACAAGATGTTCTTCGCCCTTGCTTATGTAACCCTCGGTTGCTGCATATAGATGTCCCTACCTTCTTCAAGGTAACAGTTTAGGAAAGTGGTTTTGACATCCATCTGCCAGATCTCGAGGTCCATATGCGCAGCTATGGCAAGGAGTATCTGGATGGATTTGAGCATGGCTACGGGTGAAAAGGTTTCGTCATAGTCAATGCCCTCTTTCTGACTATAACCCTTTGCCACCAGCCTGGCCTTAAAAGCCGTAATCTTTCCATCCACCCCTTTCTTTCTCTTGTATACCCATTTGCACCCTATGGCCCCAAAGCCATCCGGCAAATCAGTTTTCTGGTATACATTCATAGCAGTTATGGATTCTATCACAGAATCCATGGCGACTTGCCATTTGGCAACATCCTTGTCCTGCACTGCCTCTTCGTAAGTCAGAGGGTCAGAGTCCTCATGTCCGTCTTTCGGGCTCAAGTCCGAAGACTCACCCACGAACATGTATCTTTCCAATTGGAAAATAACTCTCCCACTGCGACGAGGCATCGGTGCCGTGTCAGTAGCAGGTGCAGTGACTTGTGGTCCTGTACCTTGCACTGAAGAACGTGTCTGTGGTGTTGTACCTCTCACAGGTGCACCCACATCTACACGTTCCCCTTCCCTTGGAATTGCATTCTCGTTCTCAATTTCTTGAAGAACGACATCACTCCTTGACCTATGATTACTCACATACTCGTCCTCCAAGAATCTAGCATTGTTGCTAACAACGACTCTTTGACTCTCAGGACAGTAAAAGTAACCACCTTTCGTTTGCCTGGGATACCCTATGAACAACATTACTTTTGACCTGCTTTCTAACTTATCAGGTTCCTTCGACAGTACGTGTGCCCAACAGCCCCATACTCTAAACTTGCACAAATTGGGTTCGCGACCAAGGAAGAGTTCAGCAGGCGTCTTAGGAACTGATTTAGAAGGCACCACATTAAGCACGTAAGCCGCTGTTTCCAATGCGTAGCCCCAAAACTAAATTGGTAAGTTTGCATAACTCATCATTGACCTTACCATCTCTAGAAGAGTCCAATTTCTTCTTTCAGCTACACCGTTTTGCTGGGGAGTACCCGGTGCAGTCCATTGGGATGTTATCCCATTTTCTGACAAATATTGTAGGAACTCGTTACCGAGGTATTCGCCACCGCGGTCAGATCGCAGCGACTTGATAGTTTTCCCGACCTTCTTTTCTACCTCAGCCTTGAACTCTTTGAATTTCTCAAAGCATTCAGACTTGTATCGAAGCAGGTAAACGTATCCGTACCTTGAGTAATCGTCAATGAAAGTGACGAAGTACTCGTACCCTCCACGAGCCTGCGTGGGCATCGGTCCACATAAGTAAGAATGGATCAATTCCAACACTTCCTCTGCTCGAGACTGACTAGCCTTGAAAGGCCTAGTAGACATCTTGCCCTCGATGCAGGATTCGCAGACTTGATAAGGTACAGCCCGGACTAAGTCCAATGTACCGTCATCTGCAAGTCTCTGAATCTGCTTCAAGCTGATGTGACACAGTCTCAAGTGCCAGAGATATGTAAGATCCTCATTAGAAGAAGTAAGTTTTCTCTTCCTAGGATTATCAATTACGGATGAATTACATGCAATACTTGCGGAAGACTTATGATTACAGTTAACAACATAGAGAGAATTATTCAGCATTCTCCGACAGATAACAACGTTATTACCAATGATAGAAACACCACTATCAAAAATAACTGAATATCCATCAACATAAAGTTTGGAAACTGAAATAAGATTCCGCCAAAAATCCGGCACATACAAAACATCTCTCAATGTTAAAACGGAATCATCAAAGTACAAGGTGAAATATCCAATGGCAGCTGCACTCACTTGTGTTGCGTTCCCCATCGAGATGGTGACCTCGTCATTCTTCAAAACCCTCCTCGGTGTGAACCCCTGCAAAATGTAACAAACATGATCAGTAGCTCCAGTATCCACTACCCATGAATGAGTAGAAACCGATGCTAAACATGTTTCCGTTACAAATGCAAATGACATACCTTGTCCCTTGCTTCCGCATGCCTTCTCACTTGAAGTGACACCAACCACCTTCATTTCATTTGACCTTCTCTCACGTGATCTGCGATCAATCATATTCTTGCACACAGTATGAACCACATCTTTCAATGTGCCCAAGCTGTGCTCAAGATCTGATAACTCAGACTCCCATGAAGGTACAAAGGACTGTCCTGCTACGAGATCAGTAAGCAACTCCTTGAAAGAGTACTCACTTCTCTTAGCTACATCCTTCTTAAAGTCATAGAAAGAAAGTGGTAATGAGTTCAGGATAATATCGATCTTGGCCCGATCGCTGATATTTCCACCTCCACGTGTGAATCGTTTCATGGTGTTATCCATGATCATCACATGAAGTGTCACCGAACTGCCATCAACCATTCTCTTACAGACAAGGTCTCTAACGAGATCACAGTTGACAGTTCGTTCCACTTCACCATACGTTCGCACAAAGTTCATCCAGATTCCTACAGAGCTACAATAGCCCATGTACTTGAGCTTAAGTTCTCTAGATAGGTTATCTGTGATTAACTTGTAAATAAAATCCTCAGATGCTACCCAGCTGTCATAGAACTCCTTCTCACGTCTAGACACTTTATGGTAACGTGGGGCAAGTGGCATCATAGTGAGAACAAACATTTGTTGTTTAGTCAGGAGAATATACTCAATGCAATATCTCCACTCATGGAAGTTCGGACCAGTTAGAGGATTGAGAGCAAGTATATGATCGACAGTAGACATAGACATATCTCAAACAATAAAGAATCTTAAATAAGAACATACATGTTGAACTTCGAAAACAAATGCATTGAAAACCTTTTAATAAATCAAATACAAATGTTTTCCACTAATTGCCCAAGAGTTCCCACCGCAAGCTACACTCGTAGACGTTTACGATGTCACCCTCAACCAGAACTGCGAGTTTTAAGCCCCAATCCATTTAATTTCACTACCATGTCAGGATGCTTTTGACACTAGAAATTAATAATTAGTGAAAACCTTAGACCAAGCCATCTCTCAAGAACAGGGATGCAATTCTTGCATTATATTCTAAGATGCTTCTAAGCAATTAACCACAAATTTAACTCCGGCCAAAAGTGACAGTTTAGCATGGCACGTAACCATACCGCATAGCCCTTAAAGCTTTTGTTATCTTTAATTTAAATCAATCCTAGAATACTTGTGAAAGAGGTTTACGCAAGCTACACTCGTAGACGTTTACGCAAAGCCCTCCCACTATTCACATGATTTAAATTGTTTGTCTAGAAATCCCAACAACTGTACCCATGCACCTCCGGGAACTAGCAAGCTACACTCGTAGACGTTTACTAGAACGAGAGATACACTTACAGCCTAGGACCGCTTTGTGGAGGTCTATTGATTTTAATTAAAAAATCTGCTTAGTATTTTTCTTTTAAAAGGTTTCTTTATGCGCACACATAATTTCTTTTTGTCATTATATTTACAAATTTTTGCATGTAATAATACAAGCCCAAAAATTCCCAAAATATAATCCAACAAAAGAAATTAATCACATAAGCATGCTTGGAAAGCTGTAAATAATAAAAGCAGTAAATCATGCTTTTCCTATTATCTACACATGCTTAATTTCGCACATAAATAAATCACATATCATACGAGGACAATTAAGGCAAACAAAAATTCCTCGTGGCCCCAAAAATAAATAGAAAATAAAATCTATCTATTACAATTTGAATTTGAATTTAATGGATAAATCCAAATCTTCTCAAATTCTTAAGGGCCTCCAAATCTTGATACACCAAATCTTTTGGATTTTTAGGCCTTTGTGATCTGATGATTTGCCCTAACCTTAATGCAAACCTAGGGTTTACACAAGATTGCATAAACCACCAAAACACGAGCCACCGCGACGGGACAGCAGCAGCCGACGACGACCGGAGCCGCCGCTGACCGCCAACCGCCGCCGCCCCCGGCCAGCCTCGCTCGCGCCCAGCACGCCGTGCGCATCAGAGCGCGCGCGCCCCACGTTGGGCCACTGCCGCCCGCACCCGCGCGCGCTCGCGCCGCCGTCCACCGTGCCCGGCCCTCCGTCGGCTCCATCTTCGTACTTCGTCCTCGACCCGTCCAAATTAAATTTTAAAATTACAGAACAACTATTCTATTACAATTTTCAGATCTACACTAATCACGGATTTTCTCGTGATTTTACAAAATAATTCAGCCCTACACGGATAAACCACCGCGGGCTGAATCAACGGGTTACCACGAGGAACAAAAACAAACATCCACAATAAACAATAAATTCATACATGCATATCGAATTTAATTATGAACAACAGAGCCATAAATCAGAAACCTGGCTCTGATACCAATTGTAGGGTCTTACCGTGAACCGAATTACCAAAACCAAACTGAACCGGATCGATATATGGATATTGCTCATAATTAAATACTCAAAACCCTAGCATGCTCCTATGAATTTAATACGAAGAATTGTGGATTTAGGGTTTACCGTAACTCCGTCGAGTCTGAACCGATCTTTTGCGTTTGAATTCCAAAATCCAATTCAACCACGCGATCCGATTTAATCTGCGGAAACAGAAATTAGAACCCTAATTTATAGATTAAAATCGAAAATCAAAGAGAGAAGAGAAGAGAAATCTGTTCTCCAGATCAGATCTTCAGGGTTGTGTCCCAATGCTGATCAAATCTGCTACTGGTGAGGATTTCACAGATCTGTATTCTGAGCAGGACCAAAATCGAAATTCTCCTCCTTGTTCACCAAAATCGGCGCCTCCTCTCTCTCTATGGTTTAGTGTGTTTCAACTGTGTTATATCTTATGAGAGAGCTGTCTATTTATAGACCTAGGGTTGGAAACCCTAATGGGCCATTTTGGGCTCAATTCAGCATATTTAATTGGGCCAGTCCTGGGACCTAATGCAAATAATAAAGTGGGCCTATAAATTAATTAATTCCCATGTCCACAACCCAGGACACAATTAATTAATTAATATTAATTCTTTTTCACCACAGAATTAATACTGACCTACCCATTTATTACCACGTTATGAGAATGGGCTGCATTAATTGAGAATCCCCATATTTAAGGTTACCGGACATCCATTAATTAATCGGAGCCTCTGACAAGCTCTAACTACAATTAATTAATATCTTATTATTCCTGAGTAGTACCACTCAAACCTTATCACTCGTGCCTGAACTTAATCAGCCTGCAGGACTTTGGCACGATGAATGTTATTGAGCTCCTCAGGGAATGTCCCCATCCTATTACTCGGATATGGTTACCTAAGTTCAGTCTCAGGCGGTACTACACGAACTGCTGTTACCCAAGATGCGGATATACGAGTGCATTGTGTTGGCTCTCCACCATGGCAAGTAAAAGCAACAGTCAACCCGTGCAAACCCCTGAACTTTCGTTAGGGTTTGGACTCAATCAATATAAGATCTTTTATTCGCTGATGTCAAACAGACGAATATATCTCACTGCGGTCCATCAATACGCCACCTCTGCATACCAGCATGTCAAGTAACCAAGACAGACTACTTATTCCGACAATGCCGCAGCCATCCGGACAGACGTATCCTCATAAGCTGTCTCGGCTGTGATCATGTTTATGTCTCACTAGGTCAAGTGATCATACTGTCTTCTGCAATCTACAACACGCCGTATGATCGTCTCTATCAGTGAGACAAGAGGATACCTTTGTTCATACATGTACGATTGTTAACAGATAGGAAAAATAAACCGTTGTATACACATTGTAATAAATGCTTTCAGTATACAAAACCCATCAAGTCCACCAATAAGACCCTGCTCAAAACATTGAAAAAAGAAGCTAAAAGACCACAAGTCTTGGTGGGTAGAAGAATTGCCAGGGGTCCTATGGTCCTATCATTCGACCCCCGGAACAGCGACTGGGGCTACCCCCTTCTCCCTAGCCTATGGGGAAGAGGCGCTGATCCCCATAGAGGCTCAATTGGGAAGTCCAAGAGTCGAATTCTGCCAGCTGGATAGCAACAATCACACCCTCATTGCGGGACGCGAACTGGTCGACGAAATAAGAGACGAGGCCTATAGCCGAATGGCCCAAAGACGACAACTAGTGGAGAAATTCTTCAACAAGAGGCTGCAGCTAAGAACCCTCTGTGAAGGTGATTTGGTGTTGAGGAAGGTTTTCCAAAACACCAAGGAGGACAAAGCCGGGAAGCTCGCTCCCCAGTGGGAGGGACCGTACGTTGTCACCAGAATATCAGGGCGAGGGGCTTACAGTCTCGCTGATCCAGAAGGAAGGCCCATATGCAACAGCTGGAACATCAAGCACTTAAAGCGGTACTATCATTAGTATTGTTCCTGGGTCCTTCACGAAGGACCCAGCTGATATGCTATCTCTCATTTTACTTTGCAGTACCTTGTTTATTTTGATTTCGCTTGCATCTCAACATTGTTATGTCTTGCTTTGTTTTAGAATGCCATTATGACAACGTTTGTTTCAATTCAATGAGTGCAGTTACTCTCTTTATGAATCCACTTTCATCGTTTATCTCGTATGCTACTTTATACTCTCTCATTCCACTCTCTGCTTCATCTCGTTTGCATGCTACTTTACATTCTCTCGTTTCACTCACGACATCGAACACTAACTTAAGTGTCGGAGGGGCGATGTCGCGTGCATCGCCCATACTCACGACCCTCTTCAACTTTGCCTATGACAAGCGTATTTTAGCGGAACTAAGCATAAGCATAATACGACCGAGCCGAAGCAACGGCCTATATCCATTCACATAAAAGGTTACCCCCCTTCAACTACCACCGAAAGGTGACCATCGTTCGTTCGATTCAGCAAAAACAAAATAAAGCAAATTCAACCAACATCCAGCACAAAGTTTGTTCAAAAGTTCAGCAAAAAATAAAGTTCGAATTTAGGTAGCGGCAGATTTGGAGGGCTCAGTGGAGTCGGGCTGTGGTCCAAGATGCTCCCCGCAATGCAGATCGCCAGTATCGGCAGTCGGGCGGGGAGTCTCCTCAACAGGGGAGCGATTTAGCCCCACATGGTCGTCCACTTTCGGTTCTGGAGACAGCTCCTTACGCTCAGCACCTTCCTCCGGCTCATCCAGGAAACCCAAGTTCAGGTCAGGGTATTTGAGAGCGATTCGACCGCGGACTTCGTCAATCGCTTGCCCCACCATCATCTGCAGGAACGATGAGAATTCAAAGCCAACATCAAATTGACAAGTATCAACACACAGAAGCATACCTCATAAGTTTCGCTAAAGTATTCGGACATGACTATGGTGGAGTAGTCGAGTGCCTCTCCCCGTTTGAGCCAAGCAATCTCATCATCGAGATCCCCCAGCTCCCGCCTAAAATTGATATCCTGGGCTTGGAGCTCCTCTCGCGCCGACCCTAGCTGAGCTGTCAAGGTGCAGATCTTGC
Organism: Plectranthus barbatus; assembly: GCA_026898455.1. Classification (NCBI taxonomy): domain Eukaryota; kingdom Viridiplantae; phylum Streptophyta; class Magnoliopsida; order Lamiales; family Lamiaceae; genus Plectranthus; species Plectranthus barbatus. The sequence continues at coordinate 471,755 of JAPKLW010000331.1, forward strand.
CGCGAAGAGAGTCCGCCTCCGAAGCGGCACGAGCAAACTTCTTTTTCAGCTCAGAGAGCCCTTCCTAGCCTTCTCCAGCTCCAGCTGACACCGACGTAGGTCCTCTTGAGCGCTCGCCAGCTCCTCCTCCAATCCCTGGACCTTCTCCACGAGTTCACGGACATGAGGGCCCTCCATCTTGACCCGAGAAAGCTCCTTTGCCTGATCTTCTACATGGATAGCAACCTCCTTATGGAACTCCAGAAGGTCCATCACACCCTGCAATGCAACAACACAAATGATGGATAACCAACTCTGAGGAACCACAAAGCTGTGAAGCTAACCCCTACCTCTAGGACCCTCTGATCCACGTCAGCCACCCTCTGAAAGGCCTGCCCAAGGGACATGTCCGGAGGAACAGCGGCACCAGTAAGAAGCTGCCTCCACCTCGAAACAAAAGCCTCCACCTCGGCGGCACAACCCTGGAGAGGAGATGGAGGAGGAGGCTGAACCTTCGATCTGTCGGCGTCCCAGTCGTGGGAATCCTCATGCGCGCTCTCCTTAGCCCTCCTCCTCTCGCGATGCTGATCGCGGTCATCCTCCGCCAATGTCACCACACGTTTATCTTTTTTGCGAGATTCCTCCTGACTTCGAGCAAATGACTGCCTCTCCTCCTGCTCGGTAGTCGCTCTCTTAGGTGGAGAGGAACCAGCCCGCCTGCCCGAGGATGGTCGTTTCTTCTCTGATTGCCCTGCCTCCACCTTCATCCTTTCCTTCACCTTCAATGCCTCCACAAGCGCCGCCTTCGTCGACTTAGTCCCCCTCATTTTTGCTGGCAAATCCTCAAGTCTCCCATCTGGATACCGTATGCAGTTGGGAGAGATGCACCTCCCCACTCTCAACTCCTTCCACGAAGTAACGTCCGTTGCGTACGCCTTGTTCACCCTCCCCAGCTCTGCCTTCATAAGTTCGATCCTCTTTAAACCTGCAAACACAACCATGACCCCGTTAAAACTCCATCTATACTCGGATAAAATAAAATATAGCCTAAGAGGCAAGAACCAACTTAAGATATCACCCTCGATCGGAGTAAATTCGGGATTCCTTGCATCCATCTCCAGATAAAACCACCGGCTCCACCATCGCGAAGAGTTATCCGACGCACTCGTGGGAAGGGGTGGCCGATCTCCCGTCCATCGAGTAGCATAGTAGTACCTCGGTCGGTAGGGATTGAGGCGATACAGATAATGCCACTCACGCACAGAGGGCAAACCTAGTCCTTGGTCCATGAAGATCAAGAACGTTCTCACCAGATGACACCAAGTGACAGGCGACAAATTAAATGGGTACAACCCATAGGAATTTAGCACGTTGCTGAAGAAAGGACGAAGGGGAAGGTCCATCCCTTTTTCCAAAATGGGCAGATAAAATTCCACGAAACCCATAGGCGGCGAAAAAACCCGCTCCTCAACCGTGGGAGCCCGGTAACTAGGGGGAACCCTAGCCGAATACGCAAGCATTTCCACCACTTGACCCACAGACATAGAGGAAACCGCATCCCTCACTTGATCCCTCTTCGGCTTCACTTGCCTCTGGGTACGAGACCTAGCGGATTGCACCGGTGATTCACCACCGGAGGAAGAAGATACCTCAAATATCGGCTGCCTAGAGGGAGAACCCGCAACTATCTCCTGCTCAACCTCCGGAGTACCCCTACCTAGGGACATGGAACCAACCTCCTTAGAGGAGGACGAGTGGACAGAAGAGGACTCATATTCCTGAGCCGGAGAACTACTACCCCTATTTTGAGAGTCCAACGGTGAAGACATTGAAAAACTCAAACTAGAAACCCTAACACAGATTGACGCCCGAACCCAACTACCAAGACGAACACAAGAGCACGCACGAACAAGGAATAACTTAAGATGATCGGAAACGATTGAAAGCCACTTACCATAAATCGGAAAATCAAACGCACGGAAAGGTATCGCAACCGCCGCGGAAAACGCCCGAGAGGAAAAGATAAAGCTTGATCAAATTATGAGGAAGGGAGTGATGTGACACATTTTGCAGGCGACGGTTCATCTCCCGAAATCGCTCATGTAACTGCCCCTAAACCTACGCTAAATTACGATTACAACCCCGCAATGTGGCGGGCTGTGCAAACCGTTCCCGCGCACGGATTTTAAAAAATCTAACCCGGAATCCACCCTGGGCGATCCAAAAGGATACAGATCCCTTAAGGTTCCCCGCTTCCTAAGGGACCCACGGATCCTATTATCTATCTAAAACAAAGAAAAACTTCCCGCAAGAGATTCACCATGGGGACGCACAGAGCGCTATACATGAGAGCTTGACTCCCATAAAGCGGGAGGTCCTACGGGACATCCCCCACCTAACTCGTGGTTCCGGACCCACGAATCGAGCCCCCAAGGGAATCCCACGGGATTACTTGTACTTCCACGTAAAAATTCCCGAAAAGGATCTTTACGATAGTCGAGTCCACCTCCGGGTGATCGACATTCCAAAGAAGATAGGGACCTCATGAGGACCCCTCCTGGGCTCCCGATGCCTCCTCACGAGGAGCTCGGAACTTCCACGCTCTGGGTACTTGCGTAACGAGGGTACGACCCAACTTTTCGACCTTGGGGTCTCCCTAGGTCACTCGACCCCAAGCCCGAAGGGGATATTGTTGGGCCCAAAAATGATTGGGCTAGAAAAGTTAGGTCCATGCCCATTATGAATGAGGACAGACCAAGATATAACGTCCAAATGAGCCCAACAGCTTCGATTAACGACACGAACCAAGCTCGAGGGTAGAGATAAGAGCTCTAGCACCAAGTCGATGTTACGACCATTTCCTACCTCGTAATCATAATCTCTTGCAGAGATCCCCCCCTCATGCACGACCCAGGCAGGAGGTTCTAAACTCAGGAGCGCGTTAACATCGGAAGGAAGTTAGGAGATCACAGTCCGAAGCCATCTCTGCCCAACTAAATCAGAGCCACCCCCGAAGATCTCGCATAACCGTCATCGCTCTTCCAGTACGGAGCCCGAGGAGCCTCCACCAACTAACTCCCCTAAGAGGGCGCAAACGGCCACCACCAACGGCTCCCCCCAAATGTCGGAACTACCACCGAAAGTAGCTAGGGTTGTAACCACCTCCCTTGTTCTATAAAAAGGACGTGGCTAGTTCATTTTTGCACGTGCTTTTTGATCCCTAAAAGGAAAAGCACAAGCACACTACCGCACTACTACTCGGATCGTTACGTCTAGTTGTAGTCACGGCCGGTATTTTTGATCTTATCTTCATCGTAGTTGGTTGTATTCTGTTTCAATCTCTATTAACTTCCAAGGGTCCCAATTTCAACACAAATCGAGCCTCAACAAGATCTACGCAAGCTACACTCGTAGATGTTTATGCAAAACCCTCCCACTATTCACATGATTTAAATTATTTGTCTAGAAATCCCAACAACTGTACCCATGCACCTCCAAGAACTAGCAAGCTACACTCGTAGACGTTTACTAGAGCGAGAGATACACTTACAGCCTAGGACCGCTTTGTGGAGGTCTATTGATTTTAATTAAAAAATCCGCTTAGTTTTTTTCTTTCAAAAAGGTTTTTATATGCGCACAGATAATTTCATTGTCATTATATTTTCCAAATTTTTGCATGTAATTAAACAAGCACAAAAATTCCCAAAATATAATCCAACAAGAAATTAATCACATAAGCATGCTTGGAAAGCTGTAAATAATAAAAGCAGTAAATCATGTTTTTCCTATTATTTACACATGCTAAATTGCGCACATAATAAATCACATATCATACGAGGTCAATTAAGGCAAAAAAAAAATTCCTCGTGGCCCCACAAAACAGGAAATAAAATCCTATCTATTATAATTTGAAATTTGAATTTATTTGGATAAATCCAAATCTTCTTCAAATCTTCATCAAATCTTCCAGTCTCTCCAAATCTTCAACCACCAAATCTTTTGGGATTTAGGGTTTTGTGATATGATGATTGGCCCCAAACCCTAATGCAAACCCTAGGGATTTACATCGAATTGGGTCAACCGCCAAAACACGAACCACTACGATGGGGACTGCCGCCGCTGATGATAGCACCGCCGCCGCCAGCCCTGCCACCACCACCGTCACCGCCGCGCCGCCGTCCTCCTGCGGCCGCACGCGCGCGGCCTCCTACCGCCGCCGTGCACCGCTGCCCAGTCCGTCGGCTTCGTCTTGTTCTTCTTCCCGACCCGTCCAATTACAGAATTGAATAAAAAATTACAAAATCTATTCTATTACAATTTTTTCTATCAAATCTAATCACAGATTTTCTCGTGATTTTATAAAACAGATTCAGTCCTACACGGATAAACCATCACGGGCAGAATCAAACGGGTTGCCACGAGGAACAAAAACAATCCACGACAAAATAAAATTCATACATGTATTAATGAATTTATTATGAACAACAGAGCCATAAATCAGAAACCTGGCTCTGATACCAATTGTAGGGATTTATTCGTGAACCGAATCACAAAATCCAAATAAGCCGGATCGATTTATGGTTTATTGTTCACAATACCAATTCACAAAACTCTAGCATGCTCCTATGAATTTAATGCGTGGATAATAGAGATTACCTTAATTCCATAGTCTCTGTACCGATCTTTCGCGTTTGAATTCCAAATCTTGAATCAACCACGCGATATTAATTAAATCTGTGAAAACAGAAATTAGATGGATTCCAATTTCAAGATTTGATTAAAGACAAGAGAAGAAAAGAAATCTGTTCTCCAGATTAGATCTTCAGGGTTGTATCCCATTGCTATTCAGATCTGCTACTGGTGAGGATTCCACAGATCTGAAGTTGTGCAAAGACAGAATCGAAATTATCCTCCCTCTGCACAGTAGTCGCCACCCATTCTCCTCTCTCTCTAGGGTTTCACTGATTTGAATTGTGTTCAAAGTGGCTAGGGTTTCTAAGAGAGAGATGTCTATTTATAGACCTAGGGTTTTAACCCTAATGGGCTGCTGGGCTCAATTCAGCATATTTACTTTGGGTCAGACCTGGGACCTAATGCAAATAATAAAGTGGGCCTATAAATTAAGTAATTCTCATGTCCACAACCCAGGACACAATTAATTAATTAATATTAATTTTTTTTTTACCACAGAATTAATACTGACCTACCCCTTTATTACCACGTTATGAGAACGAGCTGCATTAATTGAGAATCCCCATATTTAAGGTAACCGGACATTCATTAATTAATCGGAGTTTCTGACAAGCTCTATCTACAATTAATTAATATCTTATTATTCCTGAGTAGTACCACTCAATCCTTATCACTCGTGCCTGAACTAAATCAGCCTGTAGGACTTTAGCATGATGAATGTCATTGAGTTCCTCAGGGAATGTCCCCATCCTATTACTCGGATATGGTTACCTAAACCCAGTCTCAGGTTGTATGTACTACACGAACTGCTGCTACCCAAGATGCGGATATACGAGCATGTTACTTAAGCTCTCCACCATGGCAAGTCAAAGCAACAGTCAATCCGTGCAAACCCTTGAACCTTCGTTAGGGTTTGGACTCAATCAAGAACGAGATCTTGTATTCGCTGATGTCAGACAGTCGAATACATCTCACTGCGGTCCATCAATACGCCACCCTTGCGTACCAGCATGTCAAGTAACCAAGACAGACTACTTATTCCGACAATGTCGCAGTCATCCGGACAGATGTATCCTCATACGTTGTCTCGGCTGTGATTAGGTTTATGTCTCACTAGGTCAAGTGACCATACTGTCTTCTGCGATCTACTACACACCGTATGATCGTCCTTATCGGTGAGACAAGAGGATATCATTGTTACATACATGTAAGTTTGTTTGACAGATAGGAGAAATAAACCATTGTATACTCATTGTAATAAATGCTTTCAGTATACAAAACCCCTCAGTGGCGTCCATAACGATCACCTATCATAATAACCTATTCTAAAAAGCACACCGCAAAACACCTAGAGCGACAAAACACTGACAAAATCTTTTGTCCGATGCAACCTCTAAATCTGTCAACGTGCTTGTTTTGACTGTCTTAACAAATATTTGGGCAACATAAAAAAAAAAAAGAATTATTTATACCACCTTAAATCATCGAAATAGCTGAATTTTGAGCCTTAGTGCAACGCCATAACTGGTACGAATGTCATAAGATGCCTGCAAATCTGCAATAATTTCTCGTAATTTTATTATTGATCCTTGGAGACAAATCTTTCGAGCAAAATAAGTTGCAATAGCTTTTGATTGGATATTTAGGGATCTTATACCCGCAAGATTCATAACAGAATTATGATTCGGCTGAAACTTGCGTATGATAACAACTACCTTGGTATGATGCCCGTAAAATGAACGAACAAGACTCACTTCATTTACAGTTGTACTCAACGCGAATACTGGATGAGCGCACCACTTCGAAATCCAACTCGGTGCTCCATATTTCACTGATGAACGATAATTAAAACATCATCTTAAGTATAAAAGATTGAGCCTAATGACAGTTCGCAATCCAATATGGCTGCGACATCTTGTCCATTGGTGAAATTTAATCCAACGAAATAATTGGACTAGTTGATTATATCACCTTCGACTTCACATGATTCTGGGAGAGGATGGGTCGGCATAAGATTTGAAATAAAGGCACTCATACCGCCCATTGATCGGATCCATGCAGAAGATTCTACAACTGTACAATTCATTATTGCAGCTAAATTGTTGAAATCTTCATCATCTAATGAGTTTAGCTCGTCCTCCTCATCATCATCAGAGTCCGCACAATTAATATGGCAAAGGACTTTAGTACATTAATATGCAACGAAAAAGTACAAAAAATTACATTCAATGCTTTAATTTTTAAATTTCATAATGTTTTAAATAAGATTATATTTGAATATATATTTTTAATTATTAAATGAACAAGAATTTACATTGTTAAAATTAAATAAAAATAACATTAAAATCGAAAAAAAAAAAAATGGGAGGGGGCCACCGGGTTGCACATGCTCGCACTTGAGTGGCACCTAGATCGCCCCGTGGGCCCCACCACATAATTATTTTTTTAAAAAATCATTTGTATGAAGGCCATTGGGGCCGCACCCATCGCAATTGGGTGGCACCCAGATCGCCCCGTGGGTCCCACCAACATTCACATTTTAAAAATAAGTTTTAAATATTATGCTTAAAAAATTCTATAATTTATGCTAAAATAATCAAAAATTTACAAGGGCGACAAAAAAAATCTAAATTCATTTGATAATCTGTGTGCCACCCTATTTTATTTTTATATCAAAATCTATTTACATTCATACATAAATTAAAAATTGAATTTGACTACTAGATTTCATATAAATGTAAGAAATTTGGCTTTCAAATCATTTTTAAACTGATTCCGATGCAAAATTGTGTAATTTAGCTAAAATTGTTATGAGTTTATAAGAATGACTAAATTTGTTATATATTTTTATAAAAATGATCATTCTAAATAAGTTAGACGAATTATTGTGTGTCATTCAAATCTTAATTGGATAAACGCTCATTTATTAAATAAATTAAATTAAACTTTTTTTCATAAAAATAAGTATGAAATATAAATTAATAATTTTATATTTCAAGAGTAACATACATGACGAATATAGTAAGAAAAATTTGAAAATGAATGTAAATATAATATTATTTTTAAAATAAATAATTTTTTAAAATAAAATAATATTTAAAATATAATCTATCAAAAATATAATCCGGATCGAAACACCGAAATCTCGTTAACTGTCGCAGTAAATTCGAATGGGATCGAAACAAGCTAAAGCGGTCAACACAAACATTCAATTCCGACGTAAATTTTTGGCTCGTCATGTCGCAGTTCAAGGCCAACTTTTAACACATTCACATATTTTATTCAAACAAATAGATAAACAAAACAGAAGTTCTATTTAAATACAAATTCATATATATAAATGCATCAATTCAATGTGATTAATTTAATTTATTGCCGTGGTGGAATTCTCCAATGGAGGTGGCCTTTCAGCATCCAAAAAGACTGCCCGCACGTTCCGTTTCATCAACTGCCGCACCCTTTCGTTTTCATTAGTTATAAAATTTACAATATTCTAAAATTTCATTCACCATCACCAATTCACCATGCGTCGACATTTAATTAATTGAGAAAATATTTGCAATCAAATCATGCAATAAATAAATCGAACAATTCGCGTCGCCCTAACGTCACCCACGCCCCCATTGGAATTGGATCCACATCACAAAGAACTTCCCCAAAACAGAAACACAACAAATTTCATTGCAAATCAGAATCATCAATCAAATTCCTCAATCTCAGTGAAATAAAACTTTCTCTGCTGTATTAGTTTCATCAATCGTGATTCATAGTTTACAGAAAGCAGAAAAGAAGTTCCAACCTTTTAATGTGACTATTTACAATGCAAACATTCTTCTTCATCTCTTCCTCCTCGGACGCAAGGAAAAAAAATTTCTTCGGCGGAGAAGAAACGATCTCTTAGAAAGGAAGAGTGCGCCGGAATTAGAAAAAGAAAATTTCTAGAGAGATAAAGTGATGTTGATTTCCTCTCTCAAGAATCGCTGTAGTCTCTCCAGCAAATCAGCATCGTGACGCATCTCCGCATGATGTAGAACCTGGCGCGCTGCTCCTTGACCAGCGCCGAGCATTTTCTGGTGAAGGCGCATCTTCTCTGAGAAGGATTTTTTATGAGAGAGGAGAAAGAAGAGGCGTTGGAGGAGCGGCTTCTGCTTCTCGATAGACCGCTGTTGATTTCCTTCTTCGATATCTTCCACTTCTCGTCCAAGTATAGATGTGGAGCAGCGGTAGCCATGTCCAATTTCCAGAAAGAAAACGGTTCACAACTTTTTCTCTCTCTCTCTCAAAACTTTTTTGGTGGAGTTTGATTTGAGTTTGGGAGTGTGGTAAATAGCAGCTAACTGTGGTCGTTCCTTATATAGGAGGATGGGGGGAGAAGGAGGGCGTTCGGATATGACGTGGCAGTGGGTTTCACTTGCCTTGGGAGACCCATACCTACCCACAATCTTTCTCTCTCTAGGATTGCATTTAGTTTTCTTGTTTTTCTTAAGGATAAGGGTCAAATTAACCCTCCGACTATTCTGACTGGATCAATTTAGCCCCTGTCTGACTATTTAGTTCAACTAAACCCTTTAACTTTAAAAAATGGCTCAATTTAACCCCTCAACTGAAAAAATGACTGTTTTACTCTTTTATATATATTTGCTTTATAATTTTATCTTAGATTATTAATTATTTATTGTTTTTATACTTAGTTGTTTTTATTTATATTTTTAAATCTGTAAAAATAAAAATCCTTATTATAATAAAAATATTTAAAGTAAATAAAATCTGGTATATAAGTAAATCTAATTTAAATAATTAAAATTAATAAGAATTGCCGATGCTTTATGATAAAAAGACTTATTTATTTCATATATTAGATTTATATTTAATTATTAAATCTAATTTATACACCCATAAATTATTGTATTTTAATTGAAGCTTAAAAAAAACAAAATAATATCAGCATAAAAAACCATCGGCCTTTTAAACTAATTTTAATAGATAAGTATTTTTATTATAAAAAGATATATTTATTACATCTATTTAATTTATATTTAATTATTAAACAAATTTATATATAAATATTTTTATTATAAACTATCAGACATATAAATAAACCTTTTTATATTTAAATTAGATTGTCGGCAATTCTTTATCTTAGTTATTTAAATTAGATTTATTTATTAATATATGTATTTATTATTTAAATATTTTTATTATATAAGTATATTTATTTATAAAAATAAATATATGAATACAAAATATTTTAGTATAAAAATAATAAATAATTTAAAAACTATAATAAAACCATAAAGCAAATATATATTATCTCTCTCAATCAGGGTAAAACAGTCATTTTTTTAGTTGAAGGGTTAAATTGAACTAATTTTAAAAGTTGAAGGGCTTAATTGAGCCAAATAGTCAAGTAGGGACTAAATTGATCCAATCAGAATAGTCGAAGGGTTAAATTGATCCTTATCCCTTTTCTTAAAGATGATTTGTACCGCTCACGTAATTTAACTACATTTTTTTTGTATTTAAAAGAGAAAAATGCACCTAATTAATTTATAATATATTTATTTGCATTTTGCTTGATAATATACAACTATTCCATTTTTCTTTGGACATTCTCTTTATTTAGGAAAGACCAAACAACCTTTAGCTCATACATTTAATTGGATGTGTCATTGAATTTCCATGTTAGAAACATCATAAGTCAAGTCAATTCAGTAAGTTATTGGATTAAAAAAATTTAAAACTAATTAAAATTTGATTGAATTGCGCTTGAGTTTGAATTCAAGCTTCATAATATTTGATTTAATAAATTTGCAATATCTTATCTAAATTGAATTTAGTTGAGCCCGAGTCAAGTTTCAATTTAAATTAGATTTGGGAGATTTACAAACTTAATAAGATTTTTATCCTTTATTTGATTCGTTTTGCAACTATCCTTACTCCATATTATATTCAATTATTATTTAGAGTATAGCTGTGCATTTAGCTTTATTTCCTAATTTGATGAAAATTAGTTTAAATTTGTTTATTAGGCATTTCTTATATACATGAATCGAGTTATACTGATTTATTCATTATGTTTTCACTTTAAATTTGCGGACAGTTAATTAATTATGTGATGTTGGATTAGAAATGTGAAATTATTGGATTTTGTAGCATTAACTGGTGAATAAATTATTTAAATAGTGCAAAGTGTACAAATTAATAATCGACTTTGTCTTAATTCTACTAAAAAATGATGAATTTTATTAGCGAATGCTGAATGCTTCGTAAATTAAGCTTCAACTTAGATTCGATTATAGCTGAATTTGGAATAAATAAAAAATAGGTATTGCATAAACAATGAAGAGCGTTGGATTCCAATTTTCAAGAACATATCAAATTCGTAACTTTTTTCCAGAAAAAGGGGGAAGGGATTGAACGGAATCCAAACTCCACAAATAAAGCAAAGAAATAAAACACAAAAACCAAAGTTCATCGTCTTCTGTAATTACTGTAGTGTAGAAGGCTAAATTTGTCTATTCGTTCTGGAATGCAACCCCAAAAATTGAGTGATTAGGAATTTAGGATTATTATCTGAGTTGAGTCTTGTTTTGTTCAAATTTGTCTTATTTAGTTTGAATAAAATTTTAATATTTTTAATTGAATATTTTGAAATTCATGGATTTGATCAAATTTTAGTCAATCCTAAATAAATTTTTTAATTTATATTACACATAAAATATTAGTGATTTTTTTAAAGGAATAATATTACTTATTCAATAAATAATATTATATTAATACTAAGATTCAAAATTTTCTTATAATTACAAAGATTTATTTTTGGGACAGGCCCACGAGGCCTAGGCCCAATCAGTGATTCAGCGGCCCAATTGGTCCAAAGACCACCATCTCAAACCCACTTGGAAACGGATTCACACAAAAGTGCCTAAAGGCATAGGGCCGACATCGACCCCATCTTATCCTCGATATTGACCACAATTCAGTCTCGCTAGTGAAGAGGAGGAGCTTCGACCTTAGAGTCCGACGGCGCACGACTGTTGTAAACCCTATTCGACCTTGAAAGAATTTAGTGTCCGATTTACCAAAAAAATACTCAGGTGTTAGAGTTAGAGTTTGAAAAGTTTGACACAGCGAAATTAAATTTTCATGGGTTTATTTCTAAATTCATGAGCGCCTCACAACTAAAATGATTTCACTATGAAATTTAAGATTACACAGCAAAACGAAAATACAAAGAATATTGAATTTCTTCTTGGTTCACTCCCTTGAAGAAATTCAACAAAAGCTCACAAAGAATTCATTACAAACAAAACTAAAAGCTCCTCTACCGTAGGATTCACTCTTCGGAGATAGATTCCACTTTAATCTTGTTGAACTTGTGTTGAATGATCCGTGAGGGTTAGATCCGAATGCCTTGGAGAACTTTTCTCAATACTCTTGCTCAATCTAGATTGCTCAACGTCTTCAATCTTCGGTTCTCCTATTTATTCCGACATCTTGGAGCACACGTTCTCAATGGTCACACTTTCAGCCGTGGCCCTGATCACTTTCTACGTCCACCAGCTTCGTAGCACAATGTCGAAGCTCCACTAAGACTCACGATGGGTGGTTTTAAGTTGTGGAGGTACTCCCATTATTTTCCTAAAAGATAAATCGAATATATTAATAATATATGTTTAGAAATAATAATATACACGATCCCAGATATTTAGGACCTAAGAAAAACCGAATTTAGGGTTTAGATAAACATCCCCAAAAAATAGGAAACGATTACAACCGTCATGTTACAGCATGAAAATGTAAGTTTAACACAAGGGTGTCAAAGTGTTAATGTTAGACTTCGGAAAAGTCTAACACTGACACCAACAATCTCCCCCTTAAACTTATTCTTCCTGCTGTCATTCCCAAAAACAAATTTCGCATGGTTCAGCCACGAGAAATATACAAACAACCAAAAATATGGATCAACCATAACATATAAATAAAGATGGATAAACCATGATAAAGATAACCAAAAGATGCATTAACCAAAAACCGAAAAGATTACAGGGGTTAAAAGACGAACTCCCCCTGAATCTTAAATATCCAAAACATAAAAAAATTAAAATATCCAACAGATAACAAAAACTTAGAAATTGTTTTGAACACATCAGTAGCAGTAAAAACTTTGACACCAGGAGGTCAGATAGAAGGACTTCAGAGAGTTCCAGCCACGCCTTGTCCAATTCCTCCACTCGTTCCTCTGAACTTAGTCAATTCTCCCCCTGAATTGTAGCAGGTAGGAGAAGTCTGTTGTAAATTGCCTTCATTTCTTCCAGATTCTGCTCCATCTTTATAATAAGGATGGGCAACCGTTTTAGAGCATCTTCTTTGGACTCGAAAATCTTCGAGGATGGAGTGGATTTGATGTCAGCATCAAGCTCATCTTTCATCTCATCGTCACTTGGAACATATGGATGGTCCTTGAGTCTCTTATTGGTGCGGGTCAAAGTTTGTTTGAACACTAGAGGAGCAGGGTCGCACAACACATCTTCACCTTGAGCTTTGACACCTTGAGACCTCACATGTGCATAAACTAAGTAGCGATAGGGAAGAAAAGTGTTGTCCTGTTTTGACACTGCACGATGAATGTTAGTAAAAACAAGCTGGCCAAGATTGAAAGGTAACCCTTTACCAATCCGATAGATCAAATCAGCTTTCTCCCTGGTAAGAACGGATGCGTTCTTTTTGGAAATCTAGTTGCAAATGGAAATCTTGTACAAGACAACATATTTCCAAGTGAGGACAGTAGATGCCATCTTCCCTGACCATTTCTTCATCTTCCCACCCGCGATCTCCTCTAGGGTAACCTTTTCATCAAAGGCCAAAATTTGGTTCGATGTCAATGGAACGTAAGCCAAGGAAGTCATTTATGGACTCAACATCAAACTGGATAACACTTCTCCTTATATAAGTTTTCCCAAACTTTGTTTTTTTAGACACGAAGACCTCTTCCCTAATCATGTTAGCATAAAATTCTCGAACAACAGAGGGCTCAAACTCAGCAAACTTTGACACCGTATCAATCAAACCTCTTCTAGAAAGCAACACATCTAACCCATATTTTTCAAAGTGAGAGGTATCCATAATGTTCTCAATCTTAAACTCTTTTTCCATAAGAACATTAAGAACACTTTTAGCCCCATAGAGATATAATTGATCATTATGAGCCTTTTCAGCATCATAGTCACTATCATACTCATCAACAGTAGGGGTACCTCTTGCACTTTGAGTGCTTGTAGAGTCAGAAGGTTCAGGCTTCGAAGTTGGCTCCTTCTTCAGTGTTTTGAGACCAACAACTACATCAGAGATAGAGGTAGAAGTCTTCTAGGATTTTGCCTTGCTGAGAGATTGAGGAGTAGTTTGCTTCCTTTACCTTTTTGTTGTGCATTTGGATGAGTTTTCAGATTCAACGCCATTAGCCTTCTTTTTCTTCTAAGAATCAGTGGACTCATCAGGGCTCTCTTCCATTTCAAGCGGGTTCATCTTGTAGTCTTAATCCAAAGATGATTCATCGAAGGATCCAAAGTCTTGACACTCCCTTGTCAGACTGTGGTTCAGACTCGTCTCCAACTTCTTCTTGGCCCTCAACAACTCGATGTGGTGAGTTTTTTAGACTCCTCTAAAAATCTTGAGTCCTGTGATTTTGTTTGCATCTAGTTGTAGCCTTCTTCCTCGATTTTTTCACCGATTCTTCAAAAATTATTTTGGACCTTCTTTCAGGCATTTGAACAGCACCAGATTCCTTCAAACTTGCTCCAATCGTTTCAGATCTCCAGGGTCATCTGGGTTGATAGGATTCTCAAGTTCACCCAGAAAGACCAGCGACTCCATCAGGATATCTTCAGTTTCTTTGGTTACCGCAGTAAGTAAGTCTCTAAGAACAGAGGTGTCAGACTGCAGGGGAGGCTGGATTTCAGGCGTTGTGGGTTCGGTTTCAGGCGTAATAGATTTGGAGGTATGGGATCAGTCTTGATTTTAGGTTCAGTAGGGTTTGGAAGTATGAGTTCGATTGTTGATTGAGGAATTTGTGGTTTGGTGGCTTCCTTTTCAGTAGGGTTGCTTGGTTTTGAAGGTGAGATTTGAGAATTTTTAGGTGGAGTTTGAGGCATTGACGAAGATGGTTCAGTCTCTATTAGAGACTGGAGTAAGGAAGGTGGAAGGGAGGCTTTCAGTTTCTAGATACTTTCGGGTGAGGCTAGGGATTTTCGAAGGAAATAATAGAATGCTTCATGTGAATCGCCAACCATGATTGAGAGGGAATAAGAGAGTTCCTGCAATCGTACAACGAAAGAGAGAGGAAGGAGAGGAAAGGGTGATCCTCGAGATGTAGATTAGTAAAGTGTTGATGTGATGAAATAAAGGAAATTTAAACAATATAATATAGGCGCGTAAAAAATAGATAAGTCCTAAAAATCTAGAGTGCCATGAAAATAGGAAACCCTAACAAGATTAAACTTATCTTCAACAACTCTAAAATTTAACCTACTAACAATAAGCCCACAAAATTTGGAATGTTCAAATTAGATAAGATAAAATCTCACAAATTGAAATTAAAAAGGACCGGAGAAAACGACAGATATGAAAGCTTTTGAAAATAATGATTTTTTTAAATATAAGATTTTTAATGAAGATTTTTAAAATACAACAGTCAAAAGTTTAACACCATAGTGTCAAAGCTGTGCAAGATACCTGACAAAGATTCAACATTTTTCCACAGAAATTGTGTGCCTAATCATGTCCAATTTCCAGTACTTGTTGAAATTGAGCAAATTAGCTTGAGACATTTTTCAGCTTGTTTGTTCCACATGAGTAGTGTTCTAACAACATCCTGTTCATAGTACTTTACTTGAAGAAAAGAAATCAGATCAAAACAACCATGTTTTATTACCCAAATACCTCACTCTTGTGCCTTTGGTTTTATAACAGGTAACATAACAGTAAGTAAACCTTGCAAACTTTTAACACTAAGGTGTTAGACTTTGACAAATAAATAAAATAATAAATATTAATAAAAATATTTTAAATAAATGTGAATCCTCAACAAGGAGAATTACACATTCCAAGGGAATTTATAAGGAAATAAAATCTTTTAGAATCATGAGCTTTTGTAAAGATATCTACAATTTGGTCTTTCGTCGGTACATATTTCAAAGAGATTAAATCCTTATCAACCAAATCCTAAATTAAATAGTGTCTAATGTCTATGTGTTTATTCTAGAGTGTTGAACAGGGTTTTTAGAGATTTCGATGGCACTTGCATTATCACAAAAAAATGTCGGAATATGAGATGTCGTACCATAGTCATCTAACATTTGTTTCATCCAGAGGAGTTGGGTGCATCCACTTGCGGTTGATATGTACTCAGCTTCGGCAGTAGAAAGTGAGATCCAATTCTGTTTCTTGCTACTCCATGATACTAGGTTTCCTACAATGAAGAAACCTCCTCCACGAGTATTTTTTCTATCATTGACATCACCTGCCCAATCTGCATCAAAGTAACCAACAATATTAGTGTCAAAGTTTTTAGTGAACCAAAGTCCCATGTTCGTCATTCCAGAAAAGTAGCGGATGATTCTCTTGACTGCTTTTAGGTGTGACTCTTTTGGACTTGCTTGATATCTAGCACACACACCTACAATGAACGAAATATCAGGTCTACTCGCAGTAAGGTATAACAGACTACCTATCATCCCTCTATACATGGTGGGTTCAATATTGACACCATTTGCATCTCTACAAAGTTTATCACTTGCCCCATTGGAGTTTTCATGTGCTTTGCAGATTCAAGACAAAATCTTTTGACAAGGTTAGTTGCATACTTGCTTTGAGAAATAAACACTCATTCTTTTGATTGTTTGATTTGAAGTCCTTGAAAGTAACTAAGTTCTCCTACGATACTCATTTCGAATGTGTCAGACATGTTTTTGACAAATTCAATAAAAGGTTTGACACTAGAAGCCCCAAACACAATGTCATCAACGTAAATTTGTGAAACCATAAAATCCCTATTTGTATGTCTAAGAAAAAGAATTTTATCTTCATTACCTCTCATAAAGTTTAATTCAAGCAGATAATTAGTTAATCTAGCATACCATGCACGAGGTGCTTGTTTGAGTCTGTATAGTGCCTTTTTTAGCTTATAAACATGATTGGGCTTTATCGGATCTTCAAACCCTTTGGGTTGTTCCTGTAGGGATTTCATGTGAACTGAATCACAAAATCCAACTGAACTGGTTTCGATTTATGGAAATTGTACACAATGAAAATTTACAATAAAACCTAGCATGCTCCTATGAATTTAATTCTTAGAATTGGGGATTCAGAGATTACCGTAACTCCGTAGAGTCTGATCTTTCGCGTTTGAATATCCAATTTCCAATTCAACCACGCGATTCGATTTAATCTGCGGAAACAAAAATTAGAAGCCTAATTTCTTGATAAAATCAAAAATCACAAAGAGAAAGAAAAAGAAAATCTTGTTCTCCAGATCAGATCTTCAGGGCTGTGTCCCAATGCTGTTCAGATCTGCTACTGGTGAGGATTCCACAGATTTGTGTTGTAGGCCGGAGCAGAGAAAACCTTCTCCTCCCCACTACAGGCGCCGCCCCTCTCTCTCTCTCTCTGCTTTAAGGTTTTGACTGATTTCAATAATCACACAAGTGGCTAGGGTTTCCAAGAGAGAGTGGTCCATTTATAGACCCAGGGTTTTATCCCTAATGGGCTACTGGGCCTTTTTTCAGCATATTTATTTGGGCCAGTCCTGGGACCTAATGCAAATAATAAAGTGGGCCTATAATTAATTAATTCTCATGTCCACAACCCAAGACACAATTAATTAATTAATATTAATTCTTTTACACGACAGAATCAATACTGACCTACCCCTTTATTACCACGTTATGAGAACGGACTGCATTAATTGAGAATCCCCATATTTAAGGTTACAGGACATTCATTAATTAATCGGAGCTTCTGACAAGCTCTAACTACAATTAATTAATATCTTATTATTCCTGAGTAGTACCACTCAAACCTTATCACTCGTGCTTGAACTTAATCAGCCTGCAGGACTTTGGCACGATGAATGTCATTGAGCTCCTCAGGGAATGTCCCCATCCTATTACTCGGATATGGTTACCTAAACCCAGTCTCAGGCGGTACTACACGAACTACTGTTACCCAAGATGCAGATATACGAGCATGTTATTCAGGCTCTCCCCCATGGCAAGTCAAAGCAACAATCAACCCGTGCAAACCCCTGAACCTTCGTTAGGGTTTGGACTCAATCAATATCGAGATCTTGTATTCGCTGATGTCAGACAGATGAATACATCTCACTGCGGTCCATCAATACGCCACCCCAGCGTACCAGCATGTCAAGATTCCAAGACAGATTACTTATTCTGACAATGCCGCAGCCATCCGGACAGATGTATCCTCATACGCTGTCTCCGATGTGATTAGGTTTATGTCTCAGTAGGTCAAGTGATCATACTATCTTCTGCGATCTACAACACGCCGTATGATCGTCCCTATCGGTGAGATAAGAGGATACCATTGTTACATACACGTAAGATTGTTTGACAGATAGGAGAAATAATCCGTCGTATACTCATTATAATAAATGCTTTCAGTATACAAAACCTATCAATCTCCCACTTATACTCAAAGCATAACTAAGCTATTACAGAGTATACAGTCCGTCTATCTAGCTAGCTATCTCTTTAACCATTGTCAGTGGTCGGCATCCTCCTCAGACCCAGGTCACGAATATGTCTTTCGTAAACGTTCTGCGGCAAGCTCTTTGTAAATGGATCAGCAAGGTTGTCCTTAGTGTCAATCTTCTTGATCAGCACATCGCTTCTCGATACAATTTCTCGTATGATATGGTACTTTCTCTCTATGTGTTTGCTTGTCCTGTGAGACCGCAGTTCCTTTGAGTTTGCCACTGCACCAGAGATATCACAATAAACTGTGATGCTCCTCGGCAAACTCGGAATCACGCCCAACTCTAAAAGGTAGTTCCTGAGCAATATCCCCTCTTTCGAGGCGTCGAAGGCGGCAACATATTCTGCCTCCATGGTGGAGTCAGCAATTAATTTCTGCTTTGAGCTCCTCCAAGATACAGCTCCACCTCCCAAGGTAAACACATATCCTGAGGTCGATTTCTTCTCATCCTGATCCCCTTGGAAATCCGAGTCTGTATAACCCACAGGGCACAAATCCTCACTTTGATAAACTAGGCAGTAATTCCTAGTTCTCTTCAAATACTTGAGGATGTGCTTTACCGCAGTCCAATGCGCCTGTCCAGGGTTAGACTGATATCTTGCTACCATGACAACGACATAACCGATATATGGCCTGGTACACAGCATCACATACATGAGGCTACCCACTGCCGAGGCGTATGGTACAAGACTCATTTCATCTTTCTCTCGCTGTGTCTGAGGACACTGCCCACTAGAAAGATGAACGCCATGTCTGAAAGGTAGCAAGTCTTTCTTGGCGAGTTGCATGCAGAATCGGGCTATCACAGTATCCACATAGGATGCCTGGTATAAGCTTAACATTCTTCTTTTACGATCTCGTAAGACTTTAATCCCAAGAATGTAGCTAGCTTCTCCCGGATCCTTCATTTGGAACTGTTCGGATAACCAAGCCTTAATTTCCGACATCACTCCCTCGTTGTTTCCAAATAGGAGTATGTCATCAACGTAAAGTGCAAGGAAAACCACGCTCCCACTGACACAAAGTCGGTAAACACAACTTTTGTTTTCCAACTGTGCAAATCCATAGGATTTAATCACATCTTTAAAACGTAAGTTCCACGACCTCGAAGCTTGCTTAAGTCCATACAAGGACTTCCTAAGCTTCCAGACAAGATGTTCTTCGCCCTTGCGTATGTAACCCTCGGGTTGCTGCATATAGATGTCCCTACCTTCTTCAAGGTAACCGTTTAGAAAAGTGGGTTTGACATCCATCTGCCAGATCTCAAGCCCCATATGTGCAACTATGGCTAGGAGTATCCAGATGGATTTGAGCATGGCTACGATGAAAGAGTACTCACTTCTCTTAGCTACATCCTCCTTAAAGTCATAGAATGAAAGCGGTAAAGAGTTCAGGATTATATCGATCTTAGCCCGATCACTGATACATCCACCTCCACGTGTGAATTGTTTCATGGTGTTATCCATCATCATCACATGCAGTGTCACCGAACTACCATCAACCATTCTCTTACAGACAAGGTCTTTCACGAGATCACAGTTGATAGTTCATTCCACTTCGCCATACGTGGCCACTAAGTCCATCCAGATTGCAACAGAGCTACAATAGCCCATGTACTTGAGCTTCAGTTCTCTAGACAGGTTATCCGAGATTAACTTGTAAGTAAAATCCTCCGACGCCACCCATCTATCATAGAACTCCTTCTCACGTCTAGAGACTTTATGGTAACGTGGGGCAAGTGGCATCATAGTAAGAACTAACATGTGTTGCTTAGTCAGTAGAATATACTCAATGTAGTATCTCCATTCATGGAAGTTTGGACCAGTTAGCGGATTGAGAGCAAGTAAATGATCGACAGTAGACATAGACATGTCTGAAACAATGAAAATCTTAAATAAGAACATACATGTAGAACTTCAAAAACAAATGCATTGAAAACCTTTTAATAAATCAAATACAAATGTTTTCCACTAATTGCCCAAGAGTTCCCACCGCAAGCTACAATCGTAGACGTTTACGATGTCACCCTCAACCAGAACTACGGGTTTTAAGCCCCAATCCATTTAATTTCACTACCATGTCAGGAAGCTTTTGACACTAGAAATTAATAATTACGAAAAACCTTAGACCAAGCCATCTCTCAATAACAGGGATGCAATTCTTGCATTATATTCTAAGATGCTTCTAAGCAATTAACCACAAAATTAACTCCGGCTAAAAGAGACAGTTTAGCATGGCACGTAACCATACCGCACAACCCTTAAAGCTTTTGTTATCTATAATTTAAATCAATCCTAGAATACTTGTGAAAGAGATCTACGCAAGCTACACTCGTAGACGTTTACGCAAAACCCTCCCACTATTCACATGATTTAAATTGTTTGTCTAGAAATCCCAACAACCGTACCCATTCACCTCTAGGAACTAGCAAGCTACACTCGTAGACGTTTACTAGAACGAGAGATACACTTACAGCCTAAGACCGCTTTGTGGAGGTCTATTTATTTTAATTAAAAAATCTGCTTAGTATTTTTCTTTTAAAAGGTTTCTTATATGTGCACACATAATTTCTTTGTTATTGTATTTTCTAAATTTTTGCATGTAATAATACGAGCTAAAAATTCCCAAAATATAATCCAACAAAAGAAATTAATCACATAAGCATGCTTGAAAAGCTGTAAATAATAAAAGCAATAAATCATGCTTTTCCTATTATCTACACATGCTTAATTGCGCACATAATAAATCACATATCATACGAGGACAATTAAGGCAAACAAAAATTCCTCGTGGCCCCACAAAATAGGAAAAGTGATTCTATCTATCACAATTTCAATTTTGAATCTATTTGGATAAATCCAAATCTTCTAGGGCCTCAAAATCTTCAACCACCAAATCTTTTGGGATTTAGGCCTTTGTGATCTGATAACTTGCCCTAACCCTAATGCAAACCCTAGGGTTTACACAGGATTGTACAAACCACCAAAACACGAGCCACCGCCGTAGGGACAGCAACCACCGGCGACAGCCACCATCGCCGCCGCACGCGCCCATCCGCGCGCTCGCGGCCCTCAGCTGCCGTCTGCCGCACGCCTGCATCGCGCACCCACCGCCGCTCGCCGCCGTGCCGCCCTGCACCGCCGCGCCCTCCGCCGTCGGCTCCGTCTTTGCTCTTCGTCCTCGACCCGTTCAAATTACAGATTTAAAAAATACAAAATTTACAGAATAATCTATTCTATTACAATTTATTCAAATCTACACTAATCACGGATTTTCTCGTGATTTTACAAACTTAATTCAGCCCTACACGGATAAACCACCGAGTACTGAATTACACGGGATGCCACGAGGAATTAAAACCATCCACAAAACAAAATAAATTCATACATGCATAATTGAATTTATTGTGCACAATAGAGCCATAAATCAAAACCTGGCTCTGATACCAATTGTAGGGATTTCATGTGAAACGAATCACAAAATCCAACTGTACCGGATCGATTTATGGATATTGTTCACAATGAAAATTCACAATAAAACATAGCATGCTCCTTTGAATTTAATTCTTAGAATTGTGGATTGAGAGAATACCGTAATTCCATAGAGTCTGATCCGATCTTTCGCGTTTGAATATCCAATTTCCAATTCAACCACGCGATTCGATTTAATCTACGTAAACAGAACTTAGAAGCCTAATTTATTGATAAAATTGAAAATCACAAAGAGAAAGAAAAAGAAAATCTTGTTCTCCAAATCAGATCTTCAGGGATGTGTCCCAATGCTATTCAGATCTGCTACTGGTGAGGATTCCACAGATCTGTGTTGTAGGCCGGAGCAGAAAAAACCTTCTCCTCCCCACTACAGGCGCCGCCCCTCTCTCTCTCTGCTCTAGGGTTTTGACTGATTTCAATAATCACACAAGTGGCTAGGGTTTCCAAGAGAGAGTGGTCTATTTATAGACCCAGGGTTTTATCCCTAATGGGCTACTGGGCCTCTTTAAGCATATTTATTTGGGCCAGTCCTGGGACCTAATGCAAATAATAAAGTGGGCCTATAATTAAATAATTCTCATGTCCACAACCCAGGACACAATTAATTAATTAATATTAATTCTTTTTCACCACAGAATTAATACTGACCTACCCCTTTATTACCACGTTATGAGAACGGACTGCAATAATTGAGAATCCCCACATTTAAGGTTATCGGACTTTCATTAATTAATCGGAGCTTCTGACAAGCTATAACTACAATTAATTATCTTATTATTCTTGAGTAGTACCACTCAAACCTTATCACTCGTGCCTGAACTTAATCAGCATGTAGGACTTTGGCACGATGAATGTCATTGAGCTCCTCAGGGAATGTCCACATCCTATTACTCGGATATTGTTACCTAAACACAGTCTAAGGCGGTACTACACGAACTGCTGTTACCCAAGATGCGAATATACGAGCACGTTACTCAGGCTCTCCACCATGGCAAGTCAAAGCAACAGTCAACCCGTGCAATCCCCTGAACCTTCGTTAGGGTTTGGACTCAATCAATATCGAGATCTTGTATTCGCTGATGTCAGACAGACGAATACATCTCACTGTGGTCCATCAATACGCCACCCCTGCGTACCAGCATGTCAAGTAACCAAGACAGATTACTTATTCCGACAATGATGCAGCCATCCGCACAGATGTATCCTCATACGCTGTCTCGGTTGTGATTAGGTTTATGTCTCACTAGGTCAAGTGATCATACTGTCTTCTGCGATCTACAACACGCCGTATGATCGTCCCTATCAGTGAGACAAGAGGATACCATTGTTACATACATGTAAGATTGTTTGATAGATTGGAGAAATAAATCGTCGTATACTCATTATAATAAATGCTTTCTGAAGGGATTCGTGAACTGAATCACAAAGTTCGTTTGCCAAGGATCGTTAATTGGAATATCAAAAATAAATTGCTATGCATATGAACAATCCTAGCATGCTCCTATATTATTATGCATAAGAAGGTTATGTGGAATACCTGGATCGATGAACCCTGAAGAACGCGTGCGCGGAGATGCCCTTTGATCTTTCCCACGCACCAAGATTTAATTTCCTAACAGATTGAGGAAATTAATCTATAGAAAATAAGTAAATATTTTCGAAAATAAGAGGAGAGAGAAGAAGAAGAATCCTCCTGATCTGATCAGCTGATCTGTATCCCAACTCGATCTGAAAATCTGGTGAAGATTGTCTATCTGATCCCTTGCCCGGTTGAGGAGTAGAATTTCCTCGTTCTTAGATCTTAGTCGATCACTTACAACTCCCAAATACTGGTTTGTTGTGTGCAACTTATGATCTTGCGTGGTGTAGGTATATTGAGATCTGACGAACTGAGGCCTATTTATAGGAAATTCTAGGCTCCTATTGGGCTTGAGTTATCATGAGACAGACCAGGGACCAGAATGCAAATAGCAAATAAGGCCTATCAATTAATTAATTCCCATATTCTACCCAGAATATAATTAATTAATTAATATTGATTCATGCCACCAGAGAATCAATACTGTCCTACCTATTTGCTACCACGTTTTGAGGAACGGGTTGCATTGGACTCGGTTTATCCCCACATTTAAGGTTACAGACATTCATTAATTAATTTAAGCTCTCTGACAAGCTATTTAATCAATTAACATCT
>JAPKLW010000331.1:495890-525208 GCA_026898455.1 Plectranthus barbatus
TCTCGCTAGGTCAAACGATCCATACGATCTTCCGTGATCTTCTACACTCCGTATGATCTCTCTATCGACGAGATAAGAGGATAATTGTGTTTGCGACACATGTTAGTTAATTCAGACAGGAGATGAACATACAACAATTATGATTACCAGTATATTAACCAATAAACCTTGTACATAATATACCAATCATAATGCTTTCAGTATATAAATCCATCACTTTCAGTATGCAAAACCCATCTGTTCCACATACACTTCTTCATTTAAAATTCCATTTAAGAATGTGCTTTTGACGTCTATCTGAAAAAGAGAGAAATTAGCCGAACACGTAATAGCAATAAGAAAACAAATTGATTCTAATCTAGCAACATGTGCAAATGTTTCTTCAAAATCTACTCCATCTACTTATGTGTATACTTGCGCAACCAATCTTGAGTTGTTTCTGACCACTTGTCCTTTATCATCAGTCTTGTTCTTAAAGATCCATTTTGTGCCAATCACATTCTTGTTCTTTGGCCGAGGTACCAACATTCTCACATTATTGACTTTAAACTGATGTAGCTCTTATTGCATAGATCTTATCCAGTGTTCATCACGTAGAGCTTCACTAACTGTCTTTGTTTAGTCAAAGATAAGTAGCACATAGAGTGAAGAAGATTGAACTTTGTGGACATACATACCATCTTTACCATCTCTTGATAGTTCACTGGATCTTTTTTGCGGGTTTTTACTCCTTCAGACATATTACCAATAACCTGTGAGACAGGATGATTTTTCTTGATATGATGAGGGGTTCCAGTCTTTCTACGTTTGACACTAAGGTGTCAGAGTTATGATCAATGTCTGAGTCTGATTCTGGGATTGCACTTGTTGAAGGTATATCATTGTTGCTGCCAACGCTTTCTGGTACATTTTGAATGAGATTAGAAATTCCTTTAGTATCTCCCCTATCTAATAATGTACTTACATCATCAAAGACCACATTGATAGATTCTTGTATGGTGTCTCCAAGTTAAAAACTCGGTATGCACGACTGTTGCTTGAGTAACCTAGAAAAAGTGCTTTGTTACTCCTGAAATCAAACTTTGTTAGATATTCCCTGTCATTTAAAACATAACAAATAAAACCAAACACGTGAAGGTATTTAAGATTGAATTTCTTACCATTCAAGATTTCATACGGTGTCATTTTCGTACCAGGTCTTAAATAGACTCTATTTATCAAATGGCACGTCGTATTAGCAGCCTTAGCCCGCAGTCTTTTTGCAAGATGTTTTGAATGCAACATGACTCTAACCATCTCCTACTAAGTCTGGTTCTTCCTTTCAGCAACACCATTTTGTTGAGGTGTTTTAGGTGTTGAAAACTCATGTGTTATACCCTTCTTCTCACAAAACATTGAAAAGCTTTCATTCTCAAACCCCCTGCCATGGTCAGTCCTTATACGAATAATACACAAATTATAAAATTTCCTCAGCCTTTTATAAAGTTTCTTGAACAGTTCAAATGTTTCAGACTTTTCTCTCATAAATTCAACCCATGTAAACCTAGAGTAATCATCGACACACACAAGCACATACTTATTTTTTCCTATACTCTCAACTTCAATCGGCCCCATCAAATCCATATGCAATAAATCAAGACAAGATTTGGAGTTAATAGTTTTAACAATAGGATGAGAGGCACAAATTTCTTTGCCTCTAGTACATGGTTCACACACCTTCTCGAAGTTGAACTTAAGTTGAGGAACACCTTTGACTTCATCGTCCATTAGATGTTTTTTCATACTTATCAAGCTGGCATGTCCAAACTTTTGATGCCAGATATCACATTCATCGGTCTTGGTTTTTTATTAAACATCTCCCTTTTTGGTTTGCTTGGTAACAATTATCGTTGGGTCGGCTTCCAAACATCACACACTTGTTTGACTTGTCATAAACTTCACAAGTGTCTTTGTCAAACTTGACTGTCATCCCATCATCACATAGTTGACTAATACTGATTAAATTAGCCATCAAGCCTTCAACATACAGGACGTGTTAGAGTTTAGGAAACTCTGACACATCCAGTGTTCCCTTTCTAGTGGTTTTTCCTTTTGCTCCTCCTCTATATGTGATTGAGACTCCATTGACTTCAGTGAAGTCGATAAGAATGATCGATAACCAGTCCTGTGCCTGGAACATCCACTATTGAAATACCATATTCCTGCAATGTTAGTTTTTAAGGGGGTATACACAACAAGACATTGATAATCCTTCAATTTCCTATTCACATCAGCAATACTAACCCTACAAAAAGGTTTAATATGACCAATTCGATTGCTGTAATGACATACAAAAACCTTCGACTTTTCCTTAACAATTTTGTTGGAGGTGTTAGACTCTTCCTTAGTAAATTTGACAATATTCTATTCAGAGTTAAACATTTCTGGATAGACAGAATTAAGCTTGTCAGAACCAAGACCACTACCATTAGAGTTTTTAACTGATAGGATTTCATCAAGCTTACCTTTGCCTCGATTAATTTTATCAAAAACCAAGTCAGCATCATGTACCTTTTCTTTTAACTTTGACACTTCCAGGTCTTTTCAAGTGAGAAGTGCTTCCATTCGGTTGATCTGACGTTGAAGTTTCAGGTTCTCTTCTATCAGCTCAACAATTTCTTTAGATTTTTCTTCACACTTCTTGTCAACCATGTTGAAGTGACTACAGATCTGATCCATCTCCCTTGATCCTGCAGGAAATGCTGGATTGATACACCTGTCAGCCTTTGAGCTTTCTGAGTGAGAGAGAGTGTTAGTGTGAGACTTTAAAAACCAATTTGTAACATTTTCAATGGGTAGAACATTTGAACTAGATTTTTCAACCAGATCTTCTTCTATAGGTTGCTCTTCTTATTCTTCATCAGATTCTTCTAAATCCATTGGTTCTACATAATCCTCTATTTTCACACACAGAATGACTTGATCGGAATGCTCAGGTTCATCCTTGGTGTCAGAGTCGTCACTGAGGGTGGTGTTAAAGTTTAGCTTTCGCCTTGGCAGCACCGTTGGACACTCATTTGCATAGTGCCCTATACCTGAACAACCGTGATATTTCAAAGTTTCATAAGTAGAAGGATTAGAAAATGTATTTATACCCCTTTTTGAAGATGAATCGCCTCCTTTTTTAGACAAACTTGAAGTGTTGGAGTTGCTGGATGGAGTTGAATAGGTGGAACTTCCATTTTCAGAAGTTATTATTTCCCTTCATCACAGTTTTCACCAGTTTGTTGAACCATTTTGTAAGCAGTGCTAGACTTGGACTTTCCTCATCAACAACATCATCATCGTCTGATTCCTCTTGAATGGTTACCCTTTGTTTATTGGATGATTCTTCTACACCTCTCTTTCTAACATGTAATGCAATGCTCTTTGAGCTTTTCGGTTTGTACTCCTGCATTTGATCAGTCTAGTTCATCTCAAATGTTGTGAGAATACTTACCAGTTCTGCAATTATCAAGGCTTCAACATTTCGAACTTCCATTTTCAGAAGTTATTATTTCCCTTCATCATAGTTTTCACCAGATTGTTGAACCATTTTGTAAGTAGTGCTAGACTTGGACTTTCCTCATCAACAACATAATCATCATTCGATTCCTCTTGAATGGTTACCCTTTGTTTATTGGATGATTCTTCTACACCTCTCTTTCCAACATGTAATGCAATGCTCTTTGAGCTTTTCGATTTGTACTCCTGCATTTGATCAGTCAGGTTCATCTCAAATGTTGTGAGAATACTTACCAGTTCTGCAATTATCAAAGCTTCAACATTTCGAGCTTCTTCAATAGTGGAAATTTTGATATTGAACCTCTTCGGGAGTTACCTCAACATCTTACTCACTTACCTCTCGGTGCTAATTGGCTCTCCTAGTGCTTGAGCCTAATTCTCCATAACCGCCATTCTTTCATAATATGTGGAAATTGTTCCCTCTTCAGTCATTCGAAGATTCTCAAATTTTGTTGTTAGAAGTCTCATCCTAGTCTTTCTAGCACTTGTTGTTCCCTCAAATTTCCCTTGCAGGATAAGCCATGCCTCTTTGGCTTCAAAACAACTTGAAATTAACCTGAAATATGGGACATCAACTGAAACAAAAATTGCATTAAGTGCTTCAGAATTGCAGTTCGACACCATTCGTTCATCGGTCGTCCATTGTCCTTCAGGTTTAGCCATCGTGATTGTTTGCGATGGATATTTTGGATCTGAAGTCTCAATTTTTGGTGATGTCCAACCATCCGAAACAACAACCCACGCCCTTTCATCAATTGACTTGATGTACATTCTCATGTGAGCCTTCCATAGAGCATAGTTGCTTCCATCACTATCAAGGATCGGAGGTCGACACGCTACACTTGAGCTATCCATTTATGGTAAATTGCACTCAGGAACAAATACTTAGTACTTCAAGTAGAGGCTCTGGGTACCAAATGAAAGAATTTAGTGCCCGATTTACCAAAATATACTCAGGTGTTAGAGTTAGGGTTTGAAAAGTTCGACACAACGAAATTAAAATTTTCACAGGTTTATTTCTAAACCCATGAGTGCCTGACGGCTAAAATGGTTTCACTATGAAATTCTAGATTACACAGCAAAACAAAAATACAAAAGAATATTGAATTTCTTCTTGGTTCACTCCCTTGAAGAAATTCAACAAAAGCTTACAAAGAATTCAACACAAACAAAATTAAAAGCTCTTCTACTGTAGGATTCACTATCCGAAGATAGGTCCAAATGATTCGTGAGGGTTAGATCCGAATGCCTTGAAGAACTTCTTTCAATACTCTTGCTCAATCTCGATTGCTCAACGTCTTCAATCTTCGGTTCTCCTATTTATTCCGACTTCTTGGAGCACATGTTCTCAATAGCCACACTTTCAGTCGTGGCCCTAATCACTTTCCACGTCCACCTGCTTTGTAGCACAATGTCGAAGCTCCACCAAGACTCACGTGGGGTGGTTTTAAGTTGTGGAGGCACTCCCATTATTTTCCTAAAAGATAAAATAGAATATAGTAATAATATATGGTTAGAAATAATAATATACACGATTCCAAACATTTAGGATCTAAGAAAAATCGAATTTAGGGTTTAGATAAACATCCCTAAAAAATAGGGAACGATTACAACCATCATGTTACAACATAGAAGGGTAAGTTTAACACAAGGGTATAAAAGTGTTAGTGTTAGACTTTGGAAAAGTCTTACACTGACACAAACAGGCCTCGAAAGCCTCGGGCGGATCTGAGATTTGCTGCGACCACAAGCTCGCCGATGGCTAGGGCTTAATAAGAACTCCCTCCCTTATTTTATCTATAATTAGGGGTAGAGAACCCCATTTTTGTATCGATTCTCCTGCTATAAAGCCGTACTGAAATTCTGCCGAAATTATACAAAATCGCCACTTTTCTATGCTCTCTTATAAGGTTTATTGCTTTAACTTTATTTGTATCGCGTTTGCATTATCTTATATTCTCGATTTCTGTAATTTACTTCCGTCAATTATCGCATTCTTGTTATTATCTGTTGTTCATTGTAACAATTCTAAGGGCTTCATTTATATCCCTAAATCGAAACTTTATTTTTAAATTATAAAAATATTTATTTTATAAATTAATAATTTTAAATTTCATACTAATTTTATTTAAGAAATTCCTAAACCAACTTTTGTCCTAATTTTAAGTTTAACTTATTTAATAAATTTGCATGGAGTCGACTGCTATATAATTAAGGATTACGAATAGTTAGATGTAATTAATTTGATTAGTAAATTATTATGAGTTGAGTTGATGATGAGAATGCCAGGCCAGTGGCCGTGGCGCTATGTGATGAGGTGGTCTTTCACATATAAGTAGGGAGAATAGTGGAGGTCAATGGCTCTAGTCTCTACTCAAATTAGAGAGAGAGTGAAGATAGAAAAGAGAGTTAATGCAGTTTAGAATAAATCTGAGTAGGATGTCAGTAGATGTAACAATAAATGCACAATTTTACTTTTCTCCAAACAACTATTAACATTCACCATAATCACACGATAACATATATTAACTCTCCATAGATATACAAAATTTCATATCTATATTCTATATATTCTCTTTTCCGTTTAAAGTCCTAGAGGTGTATCTCAATTTGCAGAGGTTTACACGATCAGTTTAGTTTATTCGAGGAATGAAGTATAATCAAATTTATAAATATATTAAATGAGAGTAGTAACATTTTATTAGATTATTGTTACTTTCCATCCAAAAAACATCAAATCAATAATAATTTATATTTTTTTATTTACTATCTATTGAATTATAACATATATATATATATCACATACTAAAAATTTAGTTTGTACTAAATAGAAATGAATCTACACCACTCATCTAAAAAAATCAGTGGTTGAGATTAAAATATTTTTACAGATTTTATGCTTTTTTGCTTTATAAATCATGCTTAATCGAATTAAGCATGATTTATAAAACAATTAAGCACGAACGCAAATTATGCTTAATTTTTTAATCTTTGATGCTTTAATCTCAACCATTGATACTATCAATCCAATGGCCGTGATTCATTCCTATTTAGCACAAACTTTAATTTTAGCACTTGAGTGGATCTCTGTCTCCTCTCTCTCTCTCTATATATATATTATAATAAAAATAAACATATTATGTTTGTAACTTTTTATTTGAATATTGTATAACTCTAATTTAATACATTTAGTATTTTTATAAAAAAAAAATATAAATATAATATTTTTATAGGATAATTTTGTAAATTAAACTCTTGTTTTTGTAGGTATTGACTTTCATAAATTTCTTTTTACTTTTATTAAATTTATGTCAATATTTAAATGTATAATATATTAACATATAATATTAATAAATAATAAATAATTTTATTTTTAAGAAATATAAATTATAAAATTTTTTAATCATATCATAATATTATAAGATAAGACATTATACATTATATTCGCACACATAGTAAAATAATGAAGGACTCTCACTTCCAATATTGGAAGTTATAATCAATTTATATGGACATGATTATTAAGAATCTTTAAAAAACCAATAGATCAACCAACAAAAGTAACCAAATAATATCTACAAATCCAAATCTCCTTGCATCTACTTTTCCAACAAAGATTCGGCCCGCCCTCTCATAACTCTCTCTATATATATATTTATACATACATAATAATTTCTACTAATCAAATCTTATTCAACTACTATTCAATTCAATCTTTGCTAATTTCTATCTATCATGGATTACCATCATCTCCGCTCCTCCAAACTGAAATTGATGAAATCCGCATAGAGATTGAGCCCACGTTTGTGTTGGATAATGAAAAAGCAACCAGGAAATTTGTTTCACTCTACTCTATTCATTCAGTTGATTTGTTACAACTATTTATAACATAATACTTGTCTCCTCAAATACTACAATTAATATCTAATAAGTTGGTTCATCCCCCAATTTTCAAGAAAATAAATACGGTTCTACGAATGTTGAACGACAGATACTCTTGATGATTTAAGTTTTCCAACAAATCTCCCCCTAAAACTTAAATACTCCTTCCATCTCTCATACCAATCAACCTTTTGCAATTCTCCAATAGAGTGGTTGACAATGGTTTGGTAAAAATGTATGCGGTTTGAGCTCGACTTTCCACATGCTCCAATTTAACTCTTCCTTCTCTGACTTGTTCTCGAATGAAATGAAACCGAACATCAATATGCTTGCTTCTTCCATGATCGACCGGGTTTTTAGCCAATTCGATTGCTGACTTGTTATCAACATGGATCACAGTTCCTTCCTTTTGGTTTATTCCAGATACTTCAGCAAATTCAAAAGCCAAACTGCATGACAGACACTCAACGAAGCCGCCACATACTCCGCTTCACAGGTCGACAGAGCCACGATAGGTTGTTTCTTTGACATCCATGTAAAAGTCGTGTTCCGGAGTAGGAATACATACCCCGAAGTACTTTTACGATCATCAACATCACCACACCAGTCACTATCCGAGTAGCCCGACAGTTGGTAATTATTTGATTTTGAATAGAAAAGACCCAACGATTTCGTTCCTCGAACATACCTCAGAATTCTCTTTAATGCCTTCTAGTGAGTATAACTTGGATCTTCCATAAATCTGCTCATTATCCTGACACTTAGCATAAGATCAGGCCTCGTATTTGTAAGATACCTCAGATTGCCGATTAGACTTCGATATCTTTCGGGATTAGCCCGATCTCCACTATCAGCTCTTGAAAGTTTCGTACCAGGTTCCATTGGAGTTGAAACTGGGTTGCAGTCCTCCATTTTGAATTTTCTCAGAATCTCTAGTGCATATCTTTCTTGAGATATAAAGATCCCTTCTTCGAACTGCTTCACCTCTAGCCCCAGAAAATACTTCATCAATCCCAAATCTGTCATTTCGAACTCCTTTTTCATCACTTCCTTGAATTCGCTGATCATCTTGACATTACTTCCAGTGAATATAAGGTCATCGACGTAGAGAGCGACTGCCATTATATCTTTCTCTGTTTTCTTCATGTACATAGCGTGTTCGAATGGACATTGTTCGTATCCATTTTCCTTGAAGTACTTGTCAATTCTCTCATTCCAGGCTCGAGGGGTCTACTTTAATCCGTAGAGCGCCTTCTTCAACTTCAACACTTTCCTATCATCTCCTTCTCTTATATATCCGAGAGGTTGCTCGACGTACACTTCTTCCTTCAATACTTTGTTTAAAAAGGCTGATTTCACATCCATCTGGAAGATCGACCATTTGTTTTGTGCAGCTAGTGAAAGCAGAAGTCGGATCGACTCCATTCTTGTGACAGGAGCAAATACTTCATCATAGTCGATCCCTTCCTTTTGCTTGTAGCCTTTCACCACTAATCGAGCTTTGTAACGCTCAACTTCTCCTTCAGCATTCATCTTTCTTGTGTACACCCATTTTACCCCGATGAGTCAAGCTCCTTCAGGAAGATTGGTTATCTCCCATGTTTTATTTCTTTCAATCGCTGCGATCTCCTCATCCATGGCTATTTTCCACCTTTTATCTTGGGCAGCTTTCTCAAAACTCAAATCTTCAGAATCTGCCATGAGACATACGACATGAATCTCGTTCGTAGTGTCGTATATTTCCTGCAGACTTCTCATCCTCGGCTGTCGTGGCTCAGCTTCTTCACTTGAGAGTTCGATGGCTGTTGTTGTTAAAGGCACAACATCCTCCATACTAGTGTTTTCCTTATTCGGATCATCCCAACACCATTGCTTTATTTCTTCTATGTGAACATCTCGACTCACTACTATTTTACTGTTGGCAGGATCGAGTAATCTATAGGCTTTAGAGTACTCATCATACCCAATAAAAATGTATTTCATGCTCCTATCTTCCAGCTTTGTTCTGTTCTGACTTGGTATTTGCCTATAGGCATTACTACCGAACACCTTTAGATGAGAAACATTCGGTTTCTTACCACACCAGACTTCCAGAGGTGTTTTCTCCCCAAGCTTTGTATGTGGACATCTATTTTGAACATACACTACGCATCGAACTGCTTCGGTCCAGAACTCCTTCGGCATATTCTTTCCTTTCAGCATAGTTCAAACCATGTCAAGAGTGGTTCGATATTTTTTTCTGCCACCCCGTTTTGCTGTGGAGAGTATGGTGCTGTTAGAAAACGTCTGATCCCATGTTCCTCGCAATATTTGTTGAACTCCTTAGAGGTATATTCACCTCCTCTATCGGATCGAACTCCTTTGATCACTTTACTTGACTCCTTTTCTACCATTACTCTGAATCTCTTGAATGTTTCGAAGACCTCAAATTTTTCCTTCAAGAAATAAACCTATGTTTTTCTTGAATAATCATCAATGAAAGAGATAAAGTATCTCTTACCGCTGAACGATTCTGGAGTTATTGGTCCACACAGATCGGTATGAATTAGTCCGAGTTGCTCACTTGCTCGATACTCTGAAATTTTGGGGAAAGGACTCCTCGCCTGCTTTCCAATTACGCACTCTTCACAAAACCTTTTTTCGAACTCCATTTTGGGTAGTCCGACCACCATCTCCTTTTCTGCCAGTTTAGTCAACCCACCGAAGTGAAGATGACCGAACCGATAGTGCCATTTCATGACTTCACCCTTCACATCGAGCTGCAAGCACTTATCTTGAAGAATCTTCAGCTCGAGTTTATACATACGATTCTTCTTCATTTCTACTCGAGCCACAAGTCTTCCAAATTTATCCTTCAGCTCCATTTCACGATCTTTCATCAACACAGAGTATCTTTTCTCCATTAGTTGTCCCATACTTAATATGTTACTTTTGAGATCAGGTACATAGTATACGTCCCTGATTTCTCCAACTCGCTCATCTCTTCGCTGAAAATGTATTGTTCCTCGACCCTTGACTGCAACTTTTGAGGCATCCCCGAAAGAGACAAATCCTGATTCTTCATCTTTAAGTATCTTGAAAAGATGTTTGTCAATACACATGTGGTTACTTGCGCCAGTATCAAGATACCAAACGCTTTTATCGGAGCAGTTTGATTTGGTCTTGATCTCTGGAATGCTGGTCATCATCAGCAATCCTTCATCTTCATCCTTGGCAAGAAGATTGACTGGCTCCTCCTTCTTTTTTCCGGATCTGCAGTCCTTTGAGATGTGACCTAAATTTCCACAGGCGTAGCATTTTATTGAGTAGCAATCTTTAGCGATATGTCCAGACTTCCCACAGTTATAGCATTCAATGATGATATTTGTGTTTGTTCGACCTCCTCTCCCATGCATGCGACCTCGACCTCGACCTCGCCAGTTTTGTTGACAAGGTTGTTCATTTCCATGCGCTCCTCTTCCTCTTCCTCCTTTACTCATGCTTCTTCCTTGCCCTCTATTATTTTGAGTATAGAGAACCTTTTCATCCTTGATGGTTGCCTTTGTTTGGAGAGCTTGTTCCAGATACTCACCTTTCTTTTTCTTCCTTCTTTGTCCATATGCCTCCAAAGATCCTCCAAGCTCCTCGATGGTGAGTGTTGACAGATCCTTGGACTCCTCGATTGCACATACGATGTTTTCGAAGTCGTCTGTTAGTGACCTTAGGATTTTTTCGACGACTCGGTTTGTTGAAAGATTCTCGCCATTCTAATTTAGTTTATTTACCACCACCTCCACTCGAGTGATAAATTCTGATACATTCTCAGTTTCCTTCATCTGTATGCTTTCGAATTCACCTCGCAGGGTTTGAAGCCGCACTTGCTTCACACGTTCGTCTCCTTTGTTTGTTCTCTCGAGAATGTCCCATGCCTCCTTTGAAGTTTTGGCATTGGAGATCTTCTCAAAGCCAGACTCATCAATGGCTCGGTATAGTAAGTACAAAGCCCCCTTGTCTTTTGCTCGAACTGCATTTAAAGCATTCAGTTGGGCATTCGTATACCCATTGGTATTCTCCGGTTCGTCGTACCCCTCTGCTACCACGTCCCAGTTATCTTGGGATCCTAATAGTGCCTTCATTTGCACTCTCCATGAATCATAATTGACACCCTTTGTCAATTTGGGCAACGGAATACCATTAGTCATACCTGCCATCTCTCAAAGTGTTTACACTCAACTTCACGCAACAATCTCTATCCTTTTTTTGTTTACAGGTCGACTTGCCCCCCTCCCTTTTATTTCGCTGGCTCTGATGCCAGAATGTTGGATAATGAAAAAGCAACCAGGAAATTTGTTTCACTCTATTCATTCATTTGATTTGTTACATCTATTTATAACATAATACTTGTCTCCTCAAATACTACAATTAATATCTAATAAGTTGGTTCATTCCCCAATTTTCAAGAAAATAAATACGGTTCTACGAATGTTGAACGACAGATACTCTTGATGATTTAAGTTTTCCAACAGTTTGCTCCCTCAGCTGAAGATCAACTACATGTGCTACCTGCATCTTAACCCCTCCGATTTGATTCTGGGTGAAGACGATCTCTCAACCCCACTCCACACTATGCTTCACGCGACGCCCTTCATCCCATTTCAGCACCTCCTCCTCCTTAACCATACTCCAAGGGCGCCGAGGACCCATTCCCTACAATGGCGTGCGAGAGGCTGCCACCGAAGCCGCCTTCAGTCGTCTGCTCCGCCACGAACGCACCAATTTCATCGAATTGGTGGTGAAAGAATTGCACAACAAGTTTTGGAAGATATGCCCTACCTCAATCTGGAGAATTCGTTGCGGATCTCCACTTTCATCTCGATCTCACCAACATTTTTGTCGTCGGGAGTCACCATCATCGTCCCATGCTTCCTGCGGCAGATTCGTCCATTGGCCCACCGGAGAAGTGCGGGGTTGATTGCCTGAGATGGTGCTGCATCTGCATGGAGGAGTTGGGTGGCGCCACCGCCGCCTTGAGAATGTCTTGATCGCATGTTTTTCACGGCGGCTGCAGACTAACCATTACTGCCCGCTTTGCCGCTACGAGATGCCCACCCACGACTAACTAATGAAACTCAGAATCATGCACGATCCATATTACTTAAAAATGCACATGCTCAGCTTACGTGTCCGATTCTTCATAGATTATATATGCAGAGTTTGGAAAATTATATGAAAGCCCAAGTCTTCGATTCTTGATTCAATAATTGCTGTAATAAAAAAAACTAAACAATAAGGGGTGTTTTAAGGGAAAGAGCTACCTAGAATATATAAGAGGTGAGAAGTCGCTGGTATTAATCATGCGTGAGGAAAAGGGCTACCCTATGTGGTGTGTGAAAGCTACTAACATATGGCAATTAATCAAATAAATTCAGATGAATACAAAAGCCTTTGGAAAAAAAAGCTACCTAAAGCATGGGTGTGAAGGCCATCCTCCGAAATAAGATCATGTCCAGAAAAGGCTGCCCGATTTATTAACTGGTGTGAAAGCTACCCACTGACACCCCCCTATAATATATATTATGTAATAATTGAAATGGAAAAATGAGAATCAGGTGTTTAATTTGGAGCTTGGCTTTCATGTTTTTTTGCTGTTATGCATAACTTGATCTGAGAGTTTAGGATGCAAAGGCTTTGCTGGCGCGTAAAACTAGAACTTTTGTTTAAATCGTGCATGTTCAGTGTTTCATTGAGTCGTCTGAGTATTGGTCGACATAGATTGTAAATGTATTGATTATTGGCAGGAATATATATAATATGATGGGGTTGTGCAGTTGAACCATCTCTTTTCACATGTATAGCTCTTTATTTCCAAAATATTGTGTTAAATAAAGATGAAGAATGTACTATTCCTTAATTCACAAAATTATATAGATCAAGCTCTGTATTTTGTTTTGAGATGTTTGGAAGGTGAAGGCTCCTCACTCCATACCAGTGGGTTTTGTCATCTTGTGCTATCATCATACATTTCTTCTCATTGGCTCTTTTATTGACTCTATACATATAGACTATGGTGCGCTGCACCATTGGATAGAATACTACTCTACTCAAATTGTCTATTACTCCCCTTTTTCTTTTTTCTTTTTCTTTTTTATTTTTCTGGTGGATAACAATTGGGAATATAATACTATCCTTTGAGATTTGTTCTTCTACTTCTTCTCCTATGGGGCTTTAACAAACTCTATTCCAATAATTTTCTAAAAGCAATCAAATTTCTCCTCATAAAGTTATGGAAATAAAGAATTAAGGAATGGAACATGTGAGGATTTTTTGGACTACAATAATTTTGGGATTTTTTTTAAAATATAGTTATTTGTGGAGACTGATATATGAAGGAAACAAACGCCTGATGAATCAGGTAGAGAATTTAGCTAACAAAAATCTGTGTCTTCCTTCATTTCTCCCATTTCTTTGTCCCAAGTTTTATCCATTAATATCTAACAAAAACATACAAAAAAGAAAAAGAAAAAAAGAAAAACAAGTTAGTTGGTATATCAAAAGTGGTATCCAAGCAATCTATCTAATAAAGTTATGAAGCAACTTTCTAGCTTACAGCTTGAGTTACAACGCGTTGGGTTCATCAAAGCTGATGAAGTAGTCCAAGCACAGAGCACAAGTAATTTCAATGCTTTGTCTGTATTCAATAAATCATAATTTAAAATTTTAATAGGAATATTTAAGTGAAGCACAATTTAAATGTATGCATTTTATTTATATAAAAATAAAACTGATGAAGTAATAATAATGTGTGGGTTAAACTAATTACTAAATACTGTTGAGATTTGCATATCTCCGGGAATATCTTCATATACGTCTAAGAAGGAAGTTTAGTGATATACTTACGTAAAATCAACATAAAAGATATGTGAATATATTATGTGAATATATTTAGGGTTTTCTGTTTTCTCTTGGCTATATATACAGCCGTTGTACTATAAACACGATTGAGTTCAGTTAATGAAAATATCATCTCCCTCGTCGGAATTTTACATGGTACTAGAGCAGGTTACGATCCACCATTAAAGCTTTCGCGAGTTCTTGTCATCCTCAGCCACATCATGTCAGGTGACAAGGTTGGTGTAGTGAACGACCTCATGTCTCCATATTACATTGGTCCGTCCGATAACCCAAGCCATGTATACGTTACCGATCTTCTTAACGATGGTAACTACGACGATTGGTGTGAGGAGATGAGCAACTGCCTCTTAGCAAAAAACAAACTTGGCTTTGTTGATGGTACACTTCAGATGCCCGATAAGGATTCGACCGATCTCCCTCTGTGGAAGCGCTGCAATGCCATGGTGAAAGGATGGCTTATGGTTGCGATGCACAAAGAAATTCGCAACAGCGTGAAACATGCCAAAACCGCACGTGACATATGGAGTGATCTGGCCGAAAGATTTGGGAAGGAAAGTGCACCAAAGGCCTACGAACTGAAGAGGAACTTGACCCTCACACGACAGGAAAATATGTCTTGTCTCCGCATATTACACGAAGATGAATGTTATATGAGACGAAATTGATGCAGTGTCAACCATGCCAAGATGCACGTGTGGTAAGTGCACTTGTGATTTGGCCAAAGAATTTGGTGAGTGTTAGGTATTACTGTAGTAATCTCACCTTAATTTGATGTTTTGATGTATCAAAATAATATACCAAAGTCTAGGCCTTAGAGTTATTACCTCATGTAATCCTTGTATAGGATGATCGAGTTGTAATAGTCTAGGAAGAAGGACATCATCAAAACTGTGAAACAGTTTTGAAGAAGACGCTATTCAGACGAGATAACTGTCGAATAACGAGATGAAGACAAGCAGAACAGAGCAAGGTCACAAAAACTGCGCAGACAATTTTCCTGTCAAAGCCTGGATGCTCTAAGAAAACTGATGATGTAGAAGATGCAGAGAAACTGTTGAGAGGCAATAACAGTTTCACGTATAGAAGTGCGTACATAGCAAAGTGTCGAACAGTCGCAGAAGAACCCTAAGGAAGTTAATAAGAAAAGACAGACAATACTCAGTTGTGACTGGTGTACAACGTTGTTTGAACGTCTGACACAACAAGTACAAACTGCTCTGAAAAGCAGGTCGATGCAGCAGAAAAAGCAGAACAGAAAGGTACTTTTTCAGAGAAGGATGGATTATGATTGGACATCCTTCTCAATATCTCTACCGGCTATTTTCTGGGTTCACACCTATAAATACCAGGAAATATAGAGACAGAAAAACCTTTGCTCCTCTGAATATCTTCTCATATTTGTATCTCCGACACACTCATACTAGCCTCTCCATAGAAGTTAAAGCTCAAGCATTAAACGCTCTCAAGAGAGAAGGCTTTAGTATCGTGGTTCACTTATTGAACACGAAGCATTCATTGCTCATAGAATCTTTGGAGATTTACCGTGTGACTTCGAGTACACGAGGATTAAGTCAGCTAACTTAACCTACCTCTTTGGTGTTCTTACTGCTCTAGTAAGAACACATCAGCTTGCTTTTGCAAAGGAAGAGTAGGTTATTACGAGCAACTGCCAAACTGTGCACGTTCTGGGAAGAACACAACCATCCAACCTACCGAAGAAGGAAAAGGGAGGTTTGTCCTCAGTCCAACTTCGAGCCGGTCCACAGAGAAGACGCAGAGCCTTCGATGGACTGAAGAAAGAGTGAAGTACAACTGCCTGGGCGAGTGATCCATTGTGCTATGGACATAGGTTTCTACAACAACTGGCTATAGATCATGAGGATTGTAACTTCATAACTTAGTAAATTACCGGATCAGATATCCAAAGAGTGGACGCTGGACTTAAGGCTCCGAACCACTATGAATATCTTGTGTCGTTTACAGTTTTATTTACTTACGCATTTTACAGTTTTCAATTATATCTTGAAACCTTCAACACTTATCCTGTAAGTGTTGAAGTGTATGAACTGTCAACTGCCATACCTGTAAAACTGTTAATATAATCTGCTGGCTAACATTAACTGTGTTTCTAAAACTGCTAAACAAAAACTGTGCTGATATTAAACTGAACTACATAAGTTAGAGTGTATTTTCCGCTGCACATTATACGTACTCTGATCTAGGATCAACAGTGAGAAAGTTGAGAAGGAGAGGATTTACGAATTCCTCATGGAGCTCGCTGACACCTTCAACACCATTCGGAGTCAGGTGCTCAGCATGACACCCCTTCCAAGTTTGGGAGTCGCATATCACATCGTGGCTGAGGACGAGCACCAAAGCTTAATCACAAGCTCCAGGAAACCAGTTATCGACGGAGGAGCTTTCCAGGTTCAAAGACAAGGAGTGACTGAAAGGCATAAAAATACAAAAGATAACAATAGAGTGCCACCGCAATGTGGGAATTGTGGAAAACTCTAGCATACGATCGAAAATTGCTATGAAATCGTGGGCTACCCGGATCACAAGAAGGGTTGTAAACCTTGGAAGAAAGAAGGAGGAAAACCTATGAAGAAGCAGCCGATGATGCATAGGGCTGCTCACGTTGATGGGAGTTTTGCAGCAGATCCTAATTCGCAGCACGACTTCACCACATAACAACTGAATCAACTGCGGGATTTCTTGAACAGCGGCAGTGACACTGGTAATTTGAGCACTAATGCTTCCGTGAACATTTCTGGTAAAGATCTAAAACTCCATACTTCTTGGATCATCGACTCAAGGGCCACTGAGCACATTATACACGAGGGAAGTTCACTTTGTGCAATCTCAAAAATTGGTACTAGTACGCCAGTTAAAATTCCAAACGGAGACAAGGCCGCTGTTATGGGCATCGGGAGTACTAGATTACCCAATGGATTGAGCCTAGATCATGTCTTGCATGTTCCCAGTTTCAAATGCAACTTATCATCTATTAGTCGTCTGACTAAGGAACTTAATTGTGCCTTAACTTTCTTTTCCAATGGTTGCGTTCTGCAAGACGTAGCCTCGAAGAAGCTGATTGGAACGGGTAGAGAGTGTGATGGTCTATACCTGCTGGAGCCTATTTGCAATAATCGGCAAGCTTTCAGTTGTAGGGTTGATGCAGATGTTGTCACGCTTCGAATGTTAAGCTTCAGGAGATATGTAATGTTAGTAGTATTGTTTGCGATGCTTGCATGAAAGCTAAACAAACAAGAGTTCCTTTTCCCTACAGTTTTATTCAGACCGCTGCTTGTTTTGATTTGATACACTGTGACATTTCGGGTGGATATAAAACTGCTTCACTTACAGGAGCTTATTATTTCCTTACAATAGTTGATGATTTTAGTAGAGGGACGTGGATTTACTTGATGAAGTTCAAATCCGAAACTAGTCAATATCTCAAATTATTTTGTAACATGATAATAACACAATTTGGGAGAACTATGAAGTGGATTAGGGCTAACAACAAGGGTGAATTTCAATCTAGAGAAATGATGGAATATTATAGCGACAAAGGAATTCTTCTTGAGACTTCCTGCGTGCATACTCCTCAACAGAATGGCGTAGTGGAGAGGAAACATAGGCACATCCTAGAAGTTGCTCGAGCACTACGTTTTCAGTCGAACTTGCCGGTTCTATCTTTGGGGGAGTGTATTCTCACAGCGGTATACATAATTAACCAACTTCCTAGTAAATTGCTTCAAAATCGAACCCCATATGAAGTGTTGTTAAAAAGGACGCCCAACTATGAACACATGAGGGTTTTTGATTGCTTGGTGTATGCAAAGGACACAAATAAAGGCATTGATAAGTTTGATGAAAGGGGGAGAAAGTGCATATTTGTGGGGTATCCACAAGGACAAAAGGGATACAAGGTTTACGATGTTAAGGAAAAGAAGATATACGTCTCCAGGGACGTTAAATTCTTCGAGGGAATCTTCCCTTGCAACGTAACTAAATAAGTTGGGAAGGAAGTAGTAAGGGAAGAAACACTTCAGA
Source organism: Plectranthus barbatus (assembly GCA_026898455.1). Taxonomy (NCBI): domain Eukaryota; kingdom Viridiplantae; phylum Streptophyta; class Magnoliopsida; order Lamiales; family Lamiaceae; genus Plectranthus; species Plectranthus barbatus. The sequence continues at coordinate 514,266 of JAPKLW010000331.1, forward strand.
TAGAGGAAGTAGTAAGGGAAGAAACACTTGAGATAGAGGAACAGCTGGTCGAAAATCCAATTGTCGAAACCATTGATGGTGCTCATTAGAAGCTGGAGAACCTGACACAAAAGAGGTTGTTGAACCTCGTGAGAATTGTGAGCAGGTTATAACCCATAGCCATAGTGAAAGAGTCAAGCAGAAACCTGCTCATCTTCAAGCCTATGACGTCGATTTGCCGCAGTCTATAGACCATGCACACCCCGCTTCCTACTCGATATCTTCGACGGTACACCCCATTACTAACTTCGTCTCCTATGATATGTTTTCTGCCACTCAAAAATGTTTCCTAGCTTCTATTGATGCTAAGGAGGAACCGAAGTCTTTTTCTCGGGCACTGAAATTTGGTGAATGGAGAGAAGCGATGAAAAGGGAGATTGAGGCATTAGAAACCAGCGACACTTGGGAACTTGTAGAGTTACCTCCTGGAAAATCAGCAATTGACTCGAAATGGGTGTACAAGATCAAATATAAGCCAACGGGGGAGGTAGAAAGATATAAGACGCCCCTTGTTGCCAAGGGCTTCACACAAACCCCAGGCATCGACTTTTATGAGACGTTCGCTCCTCTTGCCAAACTTGTAACTATACAATGTTTAGTGACCATTGGAGTGAAGAGAGGTTGGATAATCCATGCACCAACTTGATGTTGACAATGCGTTTCTACATGGTGATTTGCATGAGGACGTTTATATGATAGTACCGCAGGGTTATTCAAAGGAAGAAGAGACCCGTGTGTGCAAGCTTCGAAAATCCCTGTATGGATTGCGATAAGATTCAAGAAATTGGTATCAAAAATTTATTGGAGCACTCATAACAATTAGTTTTCGATAGTCCCATGTTGATCACTCACTTTTCATCTTCAGCAAAGGGAGGACACTTGTTGTTGCCTTGATTTATGTGGATGATGTATTGTTAGGAGGAAATGACGGGGATAAAATACAAGAGGTGAAGGAGTTTCTTGATAGAGAATTCAACATAAAGGATCTCGACCGATTGAAATATTTTTTGGGTATTGTGGTTGCATGGTCGAGCAGCGGTGCGGTCCTAACCCAAAGAAAATATGCATTGGATATTTTGAAGGATGCAAGCATGGAAGGGTGCGACCGAGTGCAATGCTAATGGAACAACAACTCCGGCTCGATCTCGCTGATGATAACCTCAAGGTCGACGAACATCAGTATAGAAGACTGATAGGCCGACTTCTCTACCTTACAGTTACAAGACCTGATATACAATATTCGGTTAATGTCCTTAGCCAATTCCTCTCCTCGCCAAGACAGACACACTTAGATGCGGCGATGAGGGTCCTGCAGTATATCAAAGGCATGACAAGTCAGGGGATCTTCTTTCCAAGCGATGGAGGCTTGTCACTATAGGCCTATTGTGACAATGATTGGGGTGGTTGTCCCATGACGAGGCGATCACGTGGGGGGTATGTTATCAAACTTGGAGGAGCACCGATCTCATAGAGAACCAAGAAGTAGAGCGTTGTAGCTCGATCATCAGCAGAAGCGGAATACTGCTCCATGGCAAGTGTTGTAAGCGAGATACTTTGGCTTCGGTGGTTGTTAACGGATTTGGAGGTACAATAGCTGGAACCTACACGTCTGTACTGCGACAATCAAGCAGCTAGGCACATAGCAAGAAATCCTGTGTTCCACGAAAGAACAAAGCATGTAGAGATGGACTGCTACTTTGTTAGAGAGAGAGTAGAGTCACGGGAAGTTGAGCCATCTAAAATTTCAACTTTGGAACAAATTGCTGACATATTCACGAAGCCCCTCGGATGAGAACAACTTGAGTACTTGGTGGGCTAGTTGGGGGTTCGCAACTTACACCTCCCAACTTGAGGGGGAGTGTTGAGATTTGCATATCTCCGGGAATATCTTCATATCCGTCTAAGAAGGAAGTTTAGGGATATACTTATGTTAAATCAAAATAAAAGATATATGAATATATAATGTGAATATATTTAGGGTTTTCCATTTTCTCTTGGCTATATATACAACCGTTGTACTGTAAACACGATTGAGTTCAGTTAATGAAAATATCATCTCCCTCGTCCGAATTTTACAAATACAAACATATAATTAGAAAATTTTACAAATTCAATCGATCAAATTATTTTCTAAACCAAACCATATTAAAATATTTTGATTAAGGGGATTTGACGGTTTGAAATACCAATTTAACGATCATAATTTTTTTTTTTTAATTTTATTTTGTGAAAGCAAACAACTTGTATCTATTGAACATGCAAATGATTTTTATCATAACTATCAAGCACAACAATTTTAAAATATAACTCATGCATGTATAATTATCTAACTCTATATCACATCAATATTTATACAAACAAATTGCGCATGTTTATTTGATCTAAGCTTCAATTGCATAATAAATCAAATTGTATATGTTTATATTTATTATCATGATTGACAAAGACATGTACAATTGATAGTGTGGAGAGGTTCAATATTTTATCAATATAATTGTTGAAATATTACTTAAAATATTAAATCAAGGAAAAATAAAAGTACTTTGAGGAATACATTTATCTTAAGGCACAAAATTGAACTATAGCAAATTTTTGAAGCGATAGAGAATAATATGGTGGAAGATAGAGGTAAAAAATAATTCAAAAATTATTTTCGAATTTTTATATTTAAATATGTAGCGTAAAATTATGTATTTGATAAAAAGAAAAAATTAATTATATGTCGTTGTCACGTAGGCAAATAACGTGTGACTCAGCACCAATTTAATACCATTAGTAACAGAGGGCATAATTACCAAAATTCATGATATAATTCTCTAACAGTAAGAGATTGGGATAAAATACTTTAAAGAAATATAGTTTGGGATATATTTAAGTTTTTCAATAAATAAAGCAGTAAACGACACAGGATATACCGTGGTTCAGATGTCAAAAGATTTTACATCAACTCTTCAATTGCAAGTTGAATAAAAAATCACTAAGAGTGAGTTTACAACAAGATGCAACTGAAACTCCCAGTAAATGACACAGGATATACAGTGATTCACAGATCGTTAGATGGATAAAAAATTCATGAGGATTGAGTTACAACAAAATGCAATTAATCTCTTCTAATTTGAGGAAGCTCAAATATCCTCCAAATTCCAGGCAACAAACTTACTACATGACTCCATGTGTCAGGCTCTTTGGCTATCTTCAAATCAAGGTTGTAATACGGTTCAGACGCCCGCATATCCAGCGCTTAAGTGCTCAGCGAGGCCAATCTGTGCCAAAAACCACCTATGCAATGGTCCAGGCGGTGACAAGCCTAAATGTTTAAAAATACTACTATAGCTTGGGCTGGGGGCTAGTAATTGTGGACCAACCAACCAAAATTTCATCGACTAAGTTGTTTGCATGCATCTTGTTTTATAGTTAGCTTATTATACTTGTTTTCATTTTATGGTCAATGTGGGATTCTAGTACTTTTCTATACTGAGTTTTCTTTCTTCTAGTTCAATTTTTTACTGATATGGGATAGAATCTATATCTATATCTATATATATATTAAAACAATACCGGATTCTTTATATGGAAAATATAGTTGAATTAATTGTTCATTAATTGAAGTGTTAAGTTATTAATTAATAGGTGATACTTTCTATAATCATACATAAATCAATTCAAAATTAAGTTATATATTATTATAAATAATTATTATTTATGATTGAATTTATCAATCATATATTACACAATTATAATTAAGGAAATAAATATATATACAACTAAGAAAATAATGGATTAGTAAGGAAATGCATAATTGATATTTATGGTGTGAATTTATCAATAGTATATTACAAACTTAATTATTTTTGTACAATTAAAGAAACAATTATCCCTATTAATTTTTTTTTACTAAATTAATCATTCAATTTAAAATATCAATAATAAAATAAATATAGTATAAATAATTAGGGAAATAATTTTCTCTATTTAATATTCATTATCTCGGAAATGAATTTGTATCTATTTTATGATTTTGGAATGACGGTTTTAAAACATTTTAGTTAATATAAGCTTATTTATTTTGATTAATTTATTAAATATATAAATCTTACAAAATATTATATATTTTAGAAGAACACAAATCAAGGAGAATATTACCACGAAATAGAATATAAATCACACAAAAATATAAACATCTAAATTACATGTTCCAAAGTTTATTTTCCACAGCATGTATAATGATTTTATAAAAATAGACAAAATATAGTTGTTATTAAATTTTAATAGTTTACTTTAAAGTTAAACTTAATCATTTACTTTAAATACATTTTGTATGAGTGCATATGATGCTCACTCGAGCTTCTATGAGCTAAAAAGAAATATGTTGTAGCTCAGAGTGGGCAACTATAAATATTTATTATTTTTTTAATAAAATCTCATTTTACATAATCAGTGATTTAGGCATGGTTATATATTAATGTGTATAATCATGATAAAAATCAATTATGAGATTACATGTATTAAATAAGGAATAAATAAATTTCTCCCTAAAGTTAAGACATCCAAACCATTTATTTCCGCTAAACAAAGCTTCCGAAATCAATAAAAAAATTATAAAAAATCATTCGTACAATAATCTTATATGGTAGAAAATGATATTATGAATATGATTTATAATCATGACAATAAATCCGCACATATCTAAATTGATTTGCTAATATTTTGGTAAGAAATGATAATCAAATTAAATACAATCCTCAAATCATGACCTAAAATATAAAATTTTGGACCATTTATTTTTCTATTCGCACTATAAATATGAGTCCTCCATTTACAATCTTATTAGCCATACATCTCTTCTCAAATGAGAAATCTCATTATGCTCCTTCGTTTAGTTTTCTTTTCTTTTGTTTAGCTTTATATTTGGATTCAAATAATGATTCCAGTACTTTGTAAGAAGGAAGAAAAAAAAATAAAGGAATGCATATTTGCTTCAGGTCTTTACATTTAAATGTGAGGTCAACACTAATTGTAATTAGCATTTTATGATCATGATTTTTTTAAATTCTCGACAGTTCAGTCATTTTCTTTTAATTTCTTATTGTATGTGCTATTTTCTTATTTATATGGTACAATTAAATTTATTTTACGACTCTTTTGCGAAAAAATAAAAATTAGATATAAATATTGAGACTTTAATTAATAGAAGAAAGTTTAAAATATAAAATAATCTTCAAGAGAAATGAAGAAGAAATATAAGGAGATTATTAAATGTATATTTTTGTTGAATTATAATATAATTCATCAAGTTTAGATAAATTAATGAATAAAAATTTGTGAATGTTTAATATCACATTTCTAATCTCATGATTTGCAATATTTCATATTAAGTTCATAAGAAATTATCAATATATACATATAAACATCGATTTGTTAATCTATTGCATCCTTGAAATCATCCATAATTCATTATAATTATTATTTTTTAGGTTAAAGTCACTTTTTATTATTTTTTGTTTTATTATGAAAAAAATGTATTTGGAGTCATTTTAAAGGGTGGGGAGTGATATCACTCATATATGTGATTTGCATTAATATTAATGTCAATGAGTGTTTGCGTATATATTAAATTGAATTACACACTGTTTATATTTTTTATTAAAGAAAATTATATATTAGTTTTAGAATAATGTTAAAATAAATATGTTATTATTAATGTGTTGATATGATAAATGCAGGAATAAGTTTGTGTGTATAATAAAAAGAACTATATAAAATGCTAAAATAATATTCCCAAAAATATAGTAAGTAGTTGATGTGACCATAAATTAGAAGTGTGCAAAATAATTTGAATTGATCTTACCATTAATATTATATTATTACATTAAACGATAAACACATTAACATATGTTTATGGTGGGCACTAGAGTATTTTATAAATAAATTTGAGAAAAATTCCTTCAAATATATGGTTTTGTGTTACAATGGCATGAAATGAATTGAATTATATAAATTAAGCTGGCATGGTTGTTGATATTGCATTCAAAAAATAATTTAATTTGTATGTATAAATTTTCATTTATTTACGGGCAAGTCAATTTACTTACTTTTTTTTCTTGATCGATTACAACAGTTCATTATATCATTATCCTTTCCAAATTGATTTATAATGGATTATTATTTATATATATGAAACTCATATATATTAAGAAAATAATATATAGCTATTGTTTTGATTTAGAAACTAATATAAGACTTAAAAAATATAATTTAACAAACTAATCTAAATAAATAAAATATATGTCAATATAATATCAAATATATATACTATAAATATAATACATTACATGATGCATATATTATTATACAACTTTATAAATTATATATTTTATAAATTTATACGGTTTGCCTAATAAGAACAAAATAAAATTTAATACTATTTATATTTTATAAATTTATAGGGTTTGCCTAATAAGAATAAAATAAAATTTAATACTATTTTAATATGAATAATTAAAATTCCCACGCATTGCGTGGGGTGCAATACTAGTTAACATAAAAGCAAAACCCCCAAGCGAATTTTTTTTTCCGCTCAAAAAAGATTCCTAAAATATTTAATCAAGAAATAATGAAATCAACCCCCAAAAATTGCAATTAACTTAAATGATATTAATTTATAATATTAAAAGTGAAACCTTAACCATGAATTTCAATAAATAGGACTAAATCACATTTGTTAATAACAATAATCACGCACATTACTCTATTTACTTACACAAAATTATGGAAATTAGATACACGATAAAGATTGTATATTAATTAGAAATAGACAAATTCGATGGGTCTCTAATGATATTTACTAAATTGCAGTTTAAGAAATGTACAAAGAAAACACACGTTTAATTAGGAAATATATTATTTATAATTATAATCTTAATTATGGCCACATTAATTTCAAACCACGTAATTTCAACTATAAATATAAGATATATTTTGTAAGAAATGCTCAACTGCTTTGTTGAAGTGAAAGAAAATTGTCACATAAAAATATCTAAATTTTATTGAATGCCGCCCGTTTTTCGATTGCTCAAAGATCTTAACATCGGAAGATCAAAATTAGCATCGAAGCTAAGAATTGTTCGCTCATATGTGGTTCCACATTTCAACAACAAGAATTTATTTCACAATATTCAATGTGTGTTGCATGATCGAACAGTAATATCTATGCTTTTTTATTTTTATTATTTTATATTACTGTTAAAATCTTTATCATAAATCTGATTGCTTTTGCATTTTTTAGGGTGTCCGTATACATGCTATTATTAAAGAAAAGTTGCTATCTAATTTCAGAGACAAATTTGAAGAGGGTAATGTTTTTGCCTTGAAAGATTTTTTGGTATCCTATAACACAATGAGGAATAGGACAACAAATAATGAATATATGATTATATTTTTGGCTAATACCCGAGTTTTTTGAAGTGTTGGATTATTCATTCCCGATGTACATGTTTAATTTCAAAAGTTTTGATGAAGTGTACTCAATTGGCAATGTAAGAGATTCTTCTCTATTTGGTAAGCTACGTTTATTGATACAAATTAACAATAATTCTCATTTTGTGTTAATAATACATCTATATTTATTTCATTAGCAGATGTGACTGGAAAAATTATTCATACATATCAACCAAGACTCCAGCACGTTAGTGGAACAAAAAAAAAAATTATTGATGTTATAATTGAATATTCAGAGTATTGTTATCTTTATTATTCATTTTTAAATTGTTTTTTTTCATTTTATTTATGTTAAATAATTTATATTGTTTTATTATGTTTTTAGGAAATACTTTGTTTTGCACCTTATGGGATGATTATGCTGAGAAAATCATAAATAAAGTGCCAAATGGATTTAACAAAAATCAGTATTATTTGGTTATTAAATTTTGTCAACCTCACGTATATAGAGGTCAGTTTTTTTATATAAATTTTTGACAAATGCATAATTTTTATTTTACATTCCTCACAAAACTTGGAAGTGGTTGTACTAATGACCCACGAAGTCTTTCTCGTATTCAATCTCTTTGGAAAGAGCCTGAACTCCGGTCAACTCAAACTAAGAAGTATTAAGTCTTGAGTTTCATGTATGAACACATTGATATATATATATATATATATATACATATATATATATATATATATATAGAGAGAGAGAGAGATGTAAGCTTAGATTGTGGATAACTTCATTAAATTATGTTGATTTTGGTTCGGTAACCTTCTTTATGTTGATCTTCTAAAATATTTATAGACATGGTGGGAGACTCTGTAGTAAAACTATGCATTGAGTGGTAAGCACATTCTCAAATTTTCTAACATTTAGGTAGTTTTTTGTCACTTCACTGACTTTTAAGTCAAAATGGCTCCCAATCAGTCCGATGGATCTCGACTGACTCCCTTTATCTTTACTAAGTTTGAATCCTTAGATTTTTTTGTCTCAAGTCGGTCACTTTTCATAGCTAGAAAAACTTATTCATTTTGTCTCCACCGATATGTCTTTATACCTTTTAACTCAGTCTTTAACTGATCAGTTAAGTCTCCTACTTAACTGATATTCCATCTACTGAGTGATCTAGGGGTGACAACTGGGTCGGGTTCGGGTTGACCAGTCGGGTTGAGACCTAATATTAACACGTTATATGTCAACCCGAACCCGACCCATTTATTTTTTGGGTCAGGATAGTCAACTCGAACTCGACCTATTTATTTTCAGGTCGTCCCAAAAATGGTCTAAATGACCCGTTTAATTATATTAAGAATTTACATTAATTATATATATATATAACAACAATAATAAAAAATATATATATATTTTATATTTTTTCACTTTCTCCTGAAGCATTATATCTCATTAATTTATTATATATATTATTTTTTTAAAATAATACAAATATAATTTTATTATAGGATAATATTTAAATCAAATCTCATAAACTTTGTGTTTGATATGCTTCTTTTTATTTTTATTAAATGTATATATGGTTTGACGTATAATATATAAAATAATTTATATTATAATATATATAATATTAATGAATAAAAATTATATCTATGTAATAAGAATCCTTAAAAATGTTAAGATATACAACTTTGTTATTTTATCTTAATATATTATCAAATAAAACATCATATATTAATTCGCACTATAAATCATCTCATCACATGAATTATTTTATTTTATTTTTAATTTTGTTTTAGTTGATATATTTTTATGTTATATATTTCAATAAACAATAATCACAATTTCAACAAAATCATATGTGCCATTTTTTAGTATAACATTACTGTTGGGGTCTCGATAATAAGCGGCCCAACTAGAGGGTTAAAAAGGTGGCCCAATTAGCTGTTTTGCAGGAGAAGGAAGCAGACTGGCCCAAGTAAAGTGGTTCGAGAGGAAAATAGACCAAATGATAGGACGGTTTGACCAAACCAATTCGTACAAAGCAGCCTGACTAAAAGTAGTTCGATCCAGTCAAAAAGCAGTCCGATATGCAAAGCTGAGATGTCGCAAGGATCGCGCGAACTGTTCAAAGGGTCGAGAGGAGCCATTAAATGATGAGGAGTTATGATCGCGGAGTCCCCGAAAAACGGCGAAGAACATGCGCGGAAGACCAGGAGCTCATTTATTGCTATCTGGCGGAAATGTGGGAAACGGTAGATAGCTCGCTGATCACTATAAATACTTCTTGTAAGTCAATTTTTCCGACATCAGGGCTCACATATACGTAATCCACATTGTTTTCATTCCTTTAAACTCGAAGCATTGTATTTCTTGTTGATCAAAGTGATAATCGAGCAGGTTAATTGGCCCGCGCAAGCAATTCAACCCCATTCTGTAATTCGGTTTGGTAAATTTTTATTCACTTATTTTCTTTTGATTCAAATCTTGCAATTTTTATTATTATTATTGCGAAAGTTCCTTGGGCCTTGTTTTCTAACAAAAAATACCCTCAACAGTTTGGCGCCCACCGTGGGGCCCCGGGAACGAAAGTTGCACTAACCTTTACTACAGGATATTACTGACGACGAAAACAATGCCAATGTCATCGAAGTTGACAAGGAAAGGACTACTCCACCAACGTGGGCAGGCAGTGGAACTTACCCAGGTGTAGGGCAAGGAATTCCTACAAGAGCCAGGCGAGGACGTCCGCCGGTAGCAGGGCACGGAACCCCTCAGCCGCAGAATCACGAGGAGACAGTGGATGACCTCCAGCGGGCTTTCAACGTCACGCCACTCAGTGAGTTGGTATTCCCTTCGCCTTCGCGTTCTATCATGTGGGAGCCGTACGTAGCCCAACTGGTCCGCCAGGTTCAGGGAGCAAGGGGCGCTAAGGAGAGGATAGGAGTGCAAATGGAGGAAATGATGCAGAGGCATGAGCTCCTTGATCGAGAGAATCATCGGTTATAGCACCAAATAAACATGTGGCCGATCATCGAAGAACCATGAAGCGCCAGCAGGGAACATCAGACACCGACCAAATATCTGTAGGTAGAATTCAACCAGACAGACGAAGCTGGACACGGGCGTGCGACCCCCCGAACCCCAAGCGAGAATCTTAGACATGAACGAATTAGATAGTGGAGCCCAACCTAAACGATAATCCCGCGTTGACCCAGATAGAGCAGCGGTTTGAGCAGCGGCTGAGCTACTTCACGTCCCTCATCGCCAGAATTCGCGGTCTCCCACCACCAAAAAGGACGATCCCGAGAGAAAGCTACACAGAATCTCCATTCTCTCAAGAAATTACGGAGGCCGAACTACTGGCGTGACTCACTCCACCAAGTTTTGTGCTCTACGATGAGACTAGCGATCCGGAGAACCACGTGGCAGTATACAAGCAGAAGATGTTTGCCCTGGCAATCCCGAG
>JAPKLW010000331.1:539155-544155 GCA_026898455.1 Plectranthus barbatus
TGACGTCGTAGGCACGATCAACTTTGGCTTGCTCGATGTCGGTCAGCACCGTGTGGTCGTGCCCTGCAAAATAGAAGATAAATGGTCAGTAACCAAGGCAACCAAAATTAAACAGATGAAGAACAACAACCCACAGATCGGTGTCCCGTCATGTCTAAGGAATTCGGGGTGGACTGGGTCAAGCTTGAGGTAGAAAAAGGTAGTCCACCATCCGGGGAGTTCGATGGGGTACCAGCGACGACCTCCCCGAAGCCCAGCGAGTGAAGTAGTAGCTATGCTTATCTGCGCATTGATTCATCTGGTACATGTATTGGCATTCCTGGATAGTCAGAAGACTAAGGCCCAGGTCCATCCAAGCTTGGAGCACTCCGACAAGATGTCACCAACTGTTAGGTGCATGCTCAAAGGGTGAGATGTTGTAGGAAGCCAACACCACGCAGAAGAAAGGGTGGACGGGCAGTTCGACCCCATTCTCCATTACTGCTGTATAAAATGCCACAAATCTTGCCGAAGGGTCGAAGCATGTCCGAATGGGCTTGGGGACGATGTAGACGATGCTATGGCAGGGCACTAAGTCCGCCAAAGCTGTCATTGTATCCTTTGTGACCCCAGAAACTATGCCTAGAACCCAGTGGGAGCGCCACCTGTCGGGCAAGACCCAGTCACCGGTTACTTCGGGTTCTGGAAGAACCACGTCCCTATCACGACAGTGCCACTGGTCTAGCCACCCCCATTGTTCAATCTAACTTGTAAAGCATCTTATCATCGTCAGATTCAGAAGATGAAGAGGGCTCCTCGTTGAATTTCCTCGATAGTCTTTCTCTTACCAGATGACCTAGGTCTCTCCAGCCCCTGGAGAAGCAGACTCCAGTCTGGTCCGGTAATCGGCGGCATCGAATTAAAATCTCTAGAATTGGAGTTCTCACGATTTTGGGAGTTAAAATCGGAAGACATTCTTAAAAAAAATGAAATAACCTAGATAGAAGAAAAGAAAGGGGAGGCGAGCACCCGGTCAGCCTACATCCAACTCGCACAATCGAAGCTCTAGTTCTATCCCGTTTAGGACCTACGAGAGCAGCAAGAATCAGAGGGAGAATTGAGATGAGCAAAAAAGGGAAGCTTGGGATGGTTGTCGGAGAAGACACAATCGATCATTGGGAATCACAGAGTGAAAGAGAAAGAAGAGGAGAGAGAATATGCTTTTGGATGTGAAACAATCAAATCCCTAAAATGACGGTTAAAAAGCTCACGCCCGTTCAAATGTCCAAAATTTCCCCCGGTTTTCGCGATATTTACACGGTTGCCATTCAGTTTATGCGGCAAAATTTGAAAGCAGTTCGATGTGTTGAACTCCTACAAAAGGAGTTCTCTCGCCTGAACTACCTGAAATCCTGTCGAAGGCAAATTCTCACTTTGACCGAACACTTCTAATATCGAGAAGAGGTCATGAACCTCACAAAAGACCACAAAAATAGAGCTGAAATGGATCGCATGGGCTAACCATACGGCTAGTAAATCAAAACTGGACAGAACCCGAACTATCCCTCCATAACGCTACAATTCAGGCCCGCAGCCATGGCACTCGCTGCAACTTTACTGAGTTGCTCGAGTAAGGGGGATCACACACAGAGGAACTGATCCTTGGAGCCGAGAAGATGCTCGTATGCACTTCAAATTATACCGAACTCCCACCCTTGAGGAGTTCGAAGAGCACACATCTAGGAATACTCGCAATTTGCCAATAAAAGGCAACAAATTTGCATACAATTAGTCAATTATTTGACCTACCGGGCTCTCCAGAGAGTACCCCACTAAGTCGAAGGGGCTATTGTTGGGGTCTCGATAATAAGCGGCCCAACTAGAGGGTTAAAAATGTGGCCCAATAAGTTGTTTTGCAGGAGAAGGAAGCAGATTGGTCCAAGTAATGTGGTTCGAGAGGAAAAACAGACCGAATGATAGCACAGATCGACCAAACCAGTTCGCACAAAGCAGCCCGACTAAAAGTAGTTCAACCCAGTTAAAAAGCAATCTGATATGCAGAGCTGAGATGTCAGGTGGATCGTGCGAAATGTTCAAACGGTCGAGAGGAGCCATTAAATGATGAGGAGTTATGATCGTGAAGTCCCTGGAAAATGGCCAGAAACGTGCGTGGAAGACCAGGAGCTCATTTAATGCTATTGGGCGGAAATATGGGAAATGGTAGATAGCTCGTATATCACTATAAATACTTCTTGTTAGTTGATTTTTTCGACATCTAGGCTCACATATACGAAATCCGCATTGTTTTCATTCCTTTTAACCGAAAGCATTGTAATTCTTTTTGATCGAAGTGATAATCGAGCTGGTTAATTAGCCGGCGCTAGCAATTCAATCCCATTCTGTAATTCGGTTTGGTTAATTTTTATTCACTTATTTTCTTTTGATTCAAATCTTGCAATTTTTATTATTGTTATTGCGAAAGTTCCCGGGGCCTTTTTTCCTAACAAAAAAGGTACCCTCAACAATTACTATTTTATCTTTTTTAAAAAAAAAACAATACAAGTATAATGCTAAAAAAATAATACAAATGTAATTTTTGATAGGTTAATTTTGTAAAAAACAAACTCTAATTTTTATAGGCTTTGTGTTTTATCTAATTATATAAAGAGTTGGATGTATAATATAAAAAATATATATTATAAATATACTAATATACATACATATATATAATATTTTTATAATCTTATGATTATATTTTAATGTAATTAAATAATGTATCTATATATTAAAAGATAATAGTGAAAAAATTGTTACCCTAAAAATATTATATCAATTTTTATTTTATTTATTATTTATTCTATTATAACATAAATATATATTTTATAATAAAAAGATATGACACATTTATATTTTTTCGCGTTTTTAAAAGTATTACATCCCACTAATTTATTATATTTACTATTTCTTAAATACTTATACCATCTTTAATGGGACAATTTTTAATCTAATCTCATAGTGTTTGTGTTAAATTTACTTTTATTTTTATTTTTATTATATATAATTTGATTTATAATATAGAAAATAATTTATATTATAACACATTAAATATAATAGTGATGAATAAAAATCAAATATATTTAAAAAGAATTGCTAAAAATGCTAAGATATGTAAATTTATTGATTATATTTTAATATTGTAAAATGAAACAACATATAGTATACCATTAAATTTAAAATTGATTAATTTTGCGGGTTATTCGTGTTACGTGGGTCGACCCGAAACTGACCCAAACCCGACACAAAATTTAATTGGGTTTGTGGGTTTGACCCGAAACTAACCCAAAATTTAAATGAGTTGACCCAACCTGTTAATTTCGTGTTAGGTTCAGGTTGGGTTGTCGGGTTGAGTCAGAGATTGCCGCCCCTAGATTGATCGTCAATTGTGTAAAACTTCGACCGGTCTTCTTTTCGACAGGCGAGAGCTAATTCCTAGTTCTATTACAACTCAAATATACATATACAAAGGTTACAAGTTTGGAATCACTCTATTTAACTAGTTCAATCTAATCATTCATACACATACGAATGACTTGACTTAACACATTGAGACTATTTTTCTAACAATTTCTCCCTTTTTTATGTTGTTAAAACCATACATGCAAAGAAAATAAGGGGTTACAAATTTGGATGAGGTCTTCCTCTTCTCAACTGTTTTTTTTTCTTTCCTTCTCAGATGACTTGAACATCTGGCTAAGAGGTAGAGGTGTCAGTCAGTTCCAACTTTCCTTGCACTGTCCTGGAATTGGAAGAAGTAACTGGTGCAACAAAAATCTTTGAACCTAGCGCCCTTGACCTCCTGCCTACTGGTAGAACAATTTGTTTTCGTCCAACTTCTGGTTCTAGATGAACTAGATTGAGGATATTATCAAGTCCAAGAAAATGTGCATTTCCAGTCTTATTCTTACCTTCCTGTTCCCTTCTTAAAATTTTAGACTCAATTAGGGAGTCAAAAACACCGGTACTAGGATTGGTTGGTTTTTTCTCTCTGATCTCTTCATCTAGATTGACAACGTGCTTTCAAATTTGTAGAGATGATAGAATATCGCTGGTTGATTTTCTTTTCTTCTTACTGATGGGAATAAAGTTAAAATTGATTAACCCTTCTCCTTTGTTAGTCCTTTTCATCAGTTGTTCACCAAAATAGCTTATTTTGAGTCTGAAGTTAACATCATTCTTGAACTTATGAGTGGTTCCCACTGCGTGATTCTTCTTTACATGCTCCAATATGCGGTTGAATATTCTGCCCAATTTAGTCAGCACCATCATTGGTCTGTACTTTTTGATGCTAAGTTTTGTTTTAGAACCCACTTCACAAATGATCATCTTAGGTACAACGTCAATTATCAATTACAAAACTCCAAAATGAAACCTCTCAGAGTTGTTTTCTTGAATGCTTTTGTCTATTAACTATTCTTCCACTTCTGCCAATGTTCTTCTTCACATTTATGCACAGCTTTCAAATAATCAACAATGACAATATATTCATCACACAATCCAAACATTTTTGCCACAATATCAACATATAAGGTAATATGAGTACCATATATGTTCATAACAAATAATTTTTCATCTAGTGCCACTCTGGCAAAAACATAGTGTGGAGATTTGTATACTAAAAGTATTTAATGTGTTATGTATACAATGGACATTTCTCCTATCTGTGAACAAACATACTTGCGAGAACAACAATATCCTCTTATCTCGTCGATAGTGAGATCATACGGCATATAGGAGATCGTGGAAGACTATAGGGATAGATTGATCTAGCGAGATTTAAATAATAATATCACGGCTAAGTATGCCTATAGATATTGCTTGATTAAACCCTTTAACCCTAAATAGTTTAAATCATCCATGTCAACAAGTTGAGAGTAATAAAAAAATATTGCTCGATTAAACTGATGGAGAGGGATAAACATAATAGAAAAAATGTAGGGGATAGGATAAGACAATGAGATTTT